>JAQQAC010003801.1:7451689-7526996 GCA_029783875.1 Phataginus tricuspis
ACACACACACACACACACACACACACACACACACACACACACACACAGGAGGAGGACACTGCTGAGCGGCCTTTCCCCAGAACACCCAGTCAGGAGCAGCCACTTCCCCTGCAGGCCAAGCCAAGTTGCAAGCCAACCACCGAGCTCACTTGTTGGGGTCTGATCAGCCAGTAAGTCCTGCCTGTCTCATCCAGGCATCCCCCTGGCCTGCATGTGTCTCCAAGCCCTTTCCATAAATTGCATGAGCTGCTCGAGGCCCTCCAGTCTCAGCTTCCCTGTGGTCCTTCTCCGTCTCCCACTTCCATCTGCCAGTCGGCTCCCCAGCCCCCTTCCTGGAAGGGCCCCTATTCTACATTCAACCATTGGGCAAGGTCAGCTCATGGGATCCCCCCTCAGGGATGTCTTCTCAGGGTCCCATGTCGGGACGACCTCTCTTCCTCACGTCTTCCTTGAGAGTTCATTTCAGCCACCCCCTAGCACAAACCCCTGCAGCTGGTCTCCATTTAGGCTTCAGCCTCAAGTCCCCTGGGAGGAATGCAGGCCTTGCACCTCCGGGGACGCTAACACTTCAGTCTGAGGCAGGCAGTTCATGCAGAACTACCTAAACCCAACTCGTCACAGCCCTCCCACCTGCACGAGGCCCTGCTGGACCCTTCATGGCAAAGGAGCGTGACGAGACCCGTTAAGGACACCGAGCTGGAATGGGGGCAGCTAGGCAGTTTTCAACAAAGGTTGAGAGATACATAGAAGGAGAGCTAATGAAGGGGTTCTTGAAAGGGAGGAAGTGGGCACTCTACCTGGGGGTGTATCCGAATCTAAGAGGAAAAGAGTGCACAAAACAAAAGGGACCGTGGATTTAAAAATATTTAGGAACCTGTATCTAGACAGGGTTCTAAAGCTGGGTTTCTATGGACACAGAAGAGGCTGCCCTTCCTCAATTCGGCCACCAGAGGGCGCGCTTCGGGTGAGCAGGCTGCTCCCCTGGGAGGCTTCCCCGCAGGCCAGCGTTGGGGTGGCCCTCTTGCTGCATTACCGTGTTTAATGTGCAGCCAAGGTAACAGGGGAGCCACAAACTCCAGGCAGCCATAGGCTGTTCCATATTCAAGCCCAGATGTATTCTAGGGAGGTTGTCACACACACACACACACACACACACACACACACACACACACACACAAACTGCACCTAAAACCTAAAACCTTAAAACATCAACTAGGACTTTAAAAAGAAAAAATAATAACACATCCTTAGTTGGCTTCTAATTGAGGTTGGAAGGTTCTCTCTGAACCATTCTATGAGAATAGCTGTCTCCTATAGATCCATTCATTCTACATGTATTTTTTTAAGCCCCAACTTTGACCAGAGCACTGTGCCAAGGGCCACAAAGAATACATGCAGACCGCGCCGTTGTCCTTGAGAGTGTAAAGCACCTGCACCAGTGTGTCCCATCACTAGTATCGCCGCCGGTGTCCCCCGCCTCCTGCCGCCCCTCCTCCGCTAGGCGGCTGCTCTGGTCCTCTTAGGAGGGACTCCTCGCTGGACTCTGCCCAGATCCCGCCTGCTCCGCGCCCAGTGGCGGGGAGAAGCCGTCTCTTTGCACCGTCTGCAGGAGCTCTTAGTACATTCTGTGCATCTAGCTCACAAGAAGTTCATCTCACCAACTGTATTTTCTAGAACAGCAGGAGCCCCGGACACGAAGGCAGTTTGAGGAAAAGGCCAAGGCCGTTCCCCTGAGCTTAGGTTCACCCTGGGAGGCGGGGCTAGGAGTCGTAATTAAAACGGTGAAATGCCAGGTTCCATCTACCAAACTAGAAATCAGGATTCCACCTCTCTGAATACACCCTCGGGAGGTTATTCAGAGCACAGTCGCTGTGACCCGGCAAAAACAGGGTGAAATATTTTAACCACCTAAAGGTCCAATAAGAAAAGTTTGTGTTGAGGCACACTCACCCCAAAGAATAGGGGGTAGGACTTTGCACATAGAGTCTGACAAATATTTGTGGACTAATACATTTTTCAAGTTTAGAAAGAATGATGGTGATGTTTCTTAAAATGGTGTAGCACAAGGAATACAGAACTGTAAATATGGTATCATAAACCTTGTATAGTGTTTATTTTAAAACACAGGAAGAAAATGTTAAAATTTACAAAACTGAATTACACTTATTTCTGAGAGCTGCAATCTGGGTGAATAACTGTTAGTCTCTTTCTTACAGGTGTGAAATATTGTCCATATTCAGAAAATAACAAAGCTTTATTTCAAGGCCCCGGTGAGGTGCCATGGCTTGTGTCCCACAAGTATCCAATCCATCCCTGGGTCCCCAACACGCCCTCTTACCTGGGGACAGTCCTGGCAGGTGGTCTTCCTGCACTCCAGCTTGAACCCAGAGATGACCCCCACCTGGACAGTGCACTGGCAAGTCGTGCACACATCGATCATCAGGCTCCCTCCGGGCTGGAAACAGAGGCGCCAGGGTCAGCCTCCCGCACACCGGGCCCCAGCCCTTCCACTCGCCTCAGCATCTGCCTAGGAATGGGGTCTGCCGCCCATCCCTGCCGCCAGCCATGTCCCTGCCACCCCTCCCATCTCCAGCAGCCGGCTCCCTTCCCTGCCCTCCCACCTCAAGTACTGCGGTGGTAGGAGAGCCTGGGAGGGAGCCGCAGCAGTGGGACAGGGGACAGACTTAAACGTGTGCAGTGACATCAGAGTGCTTCTCGGAGACAGAAATGCTCACGTGTCTGGGGTAAGGGACGGGAGGTGAGTGCTAGACAGCGGGCCCTTAGAGGATCCAGATGCCTGGCAAGCCTGGAGGCAATGGAAACTGCAGTGGGGATGGGTCTCCCTGGTTTCTTCCATTTCCAGTTCCTAATGGCTGAGCTGCCACCCCTGCCCCCCAGCTCGCCCTGGAGAAGAAGGCGGCCACTCACCGCAATGATGGTGCCATTGAGCACGCAGGCCTCCACGGGCTCTGCAGGAGAGACAGAAGGGTGGAGCACGAGTGTGTAGGACACTCTGGCGAACGCTGGCACACAGGCTCATCCCTTCAGGGTCTCCTCCTCCCGGTCCCGCCCTCTCCTCCCCCTGCCTGGCCCTGTCCCCACCTCACCCCAGGCACTGTGGGTCCCACTGCCACCGCACACGGCAGGCTCACTGTGCCCAGGCCTGCCCAGAGTGAGGACCTGCGGGCAGCGAGCGCACAGGGAGAGAATCCCTGAGGTCGCTGAGGCGACAGCACCTGTCTGAGGGGCTCACACTTAGGGGCTGAGTGGAGGAAGCTTGAGCTTAGAAAAGAATAAATTCTATTCCGGAAATGTCCAGTCCCAAGAGGGAATCATGCAGAGTTCAGAGCAGGTGGTGGAGAGAGTTGTCTGTCGCTATGCTGTCTGTCTGTTGGCAGGGTTACGGGTGGGAATCTGGAACACCTTCCCCGACAGAACAATACTGCAGTTGACTGGCAAGATGGCCTCTAGACCCAGACAGGTCTGGGACCCAGTCCCAGGGGGGCCACCCACTGACTCAGGGGCAAAGGGAGGTGTGTCGGCAGCTGTCCTATAGATGACATGAGGCAAGGGTGTGAAGCCACCACCGAGCACAGGGCTTTCCCATAAAAGCATTAGGGACGGAGGGGGAAACTTTGGTCCTGCCCATTTCCCAGAGTTGCTAAAAAGGCAAAGAGCTCAGGAGCCCTTAGTGCAAAGAGGCTTGAAGGTGGGGCCCCAGACGGCAGGCCTTACCACAGTGACAGGCGGGGCAACACTCGGAGGCCTTACAGCTCAGCTGGAAGCCCATGGGGCAGCTGGGGACCACCAGCTGGGGACAGGAGACGTTCCGCTGTTGCACAAAGACCTGCTCCTTCACTCGGACACACTCATAGACGATGCAGGCGTTCTCAGGGGAGGTCCAGTAAGAGCCGACCTGTAGTGAGGGCCCCGGAGTCGGACAGGGCCTGGGTGGGGTCCCAGTGGGCCAGGGCTGGGCTCTCGGGGAGCCTTTGGGGCTCACAGGGTGAGGCCCACGCCGGGAAGGAGCAGGGCTCACCCAAAGGCCCTCAGTGAGTAGGCCAGAGTTGCCCTGACCCCGGTCCTGCTCAGAGCCCGGCTCTCCCACCCATGCAGCCTTCACTTCCTGAGCGCGCACCGCAGGGTGGGGCCTCCGCCCCCGCAGCACTGCCTGTGAGCTGGGCGCTCTGCCTGGGGAGCAGCAGAGGGGCCAGCACAGAGAAGATGGCGAAGGGAACTCAACCCTTTTCCCAGCTCAGGGCTACTTCCCACTCGCATGGGGAAATGTCGCGGGGCTGGGATGCTGGCATCTGAGCCCACAGCCCTGCAGCTGTCCCTGAGGCTTCCAGGCCTGCGGATGGTGGGCTGACCCCAGGGCTGGCCCCGCGGGCCAGGAGCGCTGCATGGCTCATGTGGAGCATCCGCCGGGAGAAGGTGTCTCTTCCAGCACTGTCCTGCAGGCCAGCTCCCGGTGCATGAACAGGTGAACTGTGCCTGCCTGCTTCTGGCCCTCTCTCAGTTCCTGCTCACCTCCTTCTCTTTCCAGAAGAGGTGCAGAAAATGCCAGACCTGTGCAGCCACTCTCTTCACCTCCATTCCTGACTCCACGGCAGGCCTGCCCCCACCTCCAGGCCTCTCCCCTCTGGTTATTCACCTGCTGAGCCCTGGCCCCGGGATGCAGCAGGAGGACCCTTTCCCTCATCACTGGTCCCTGACATACCCCCGCCAGCAGTGGCAGAGTCACTGCAGACACCCAAGTCTTGCAGGTGAGAGGCAGATTTGAACCGAAGAAAGAAGCTCAGGTCCCCTTACGTTTGTAACGCCAATGTGGTCAGGGCTGTGCGAGCCCCAGTGGGAGGTGAGGGCCTCCAGGGGCGGGAGGGATGCATACTGAGCCTCACAGGGACCAGCTGTCAGCCCCCACCGTGACGGAGCAGCCTCTGAGCTGAGCTGGGTGCCGAAAGGGAGAGCAAACTGGCCTCGTTCCAGAATGGATGGGGAGCAGGGACCCGGGGCAGGGGATCCACAGGCCACTTGGGTTGGAAGGAGGAGGTGGAAGCCCTGGTGGAAAAACCCAGGGAGTCATTCTGTTATCACCACTGAGGAGCAGGGCCTGGCCTGAGGAGGAGATGGGCAGGTTTGGAGCAAGACAGTCAACCCTTAGCCTTCCTTCCAACACAGTGCATTTGGGTCTTACTGGAAGGACACCAAGGGCAAGGCCAGCAGGTGCCCCTCCTGCTCTTGGAGAGCCCGGCTCCTGAGGCCCCCGGGGCCCGGCCCCGCCTGCCTCCACCTTATGAATCAGAGTGAAAGAATTGTTAACACCCGGCATCTGGACCAAAAGTCCCAAGGAGGGAATCCTCTGGACCAGTATATGGCTTGACAAGCATCCAGTGCGGGAGCGTGAGGCCGCAGAGGAGGCAGAGAAGCTGCTCTGCTCCAGGAGAGCCACGGCGGCTGGGCTTGGGGGCCAGGATGGAAACAGCAGAGTGGAGAGATGGGGGGCTACCAGCGTGGCAAGATGCTGCAGCCGGAGTGGCAGAAATAGCTCAGGGACTTTGGGGGATTCTCTGGGGTATAAATTTCTCCCATGAAAATCAGTTCACAGGCTGGAGGACCCTGCCTGCATCACGGTGGCACAGAGCCTTGCTTGTGGAGCTTTGGAGGGGCGGCCAGGCCGCTCCCACACCAAGCATGCGGGGGAAGCAGGACCTCAGCTTCCCAGGTCAACAGGAAATACTAAATCCCACAGGAGCTCACAGGCGCCCAGGGAAGGAGCTGGGCTTCCCCCAAAACCCACAACTGGGACGTCAGCGCCAAGCTTAACCAGTTCCTGAGGGCCAAGGCCACCCCAGCTGACATCTGGGCAGCAGCCACAGCCAGAGGCAGCCCCCTGCTCAGAGCCACGGGAAGCAGAGGCAGGGGCAAGCGCCTCTCTGGGTGACAAGTGGCATCGAGGCCAGCACTGTCCCCAGAAGGGACACCCAGGCTGGGAAGGTCGGTGCTCCTCCCCACCCGTCCGGGGCCCAGACCTACGTTCTTCCAGTGAGACTGGAAGTCCCCGCGTGGCGAGCCAGTCCCCACCTCACAGGCAGATGGCAGACACTTTCCACAGCATTCACCTTCATGGAGGACGTAAGTGAAGCCCTGGAAAATGTAAAGAACAGAGCGTGAGGACAGGCCACCCCAGACACACAGATGCTCTCATCTGGCACCTGCTGGGTACTGGGCCCCGGGGCTTCCCAGAGAGGCAGCTGGACGGGACATCTCCAGCCGCGCCACCCAGCAGCCTCAGGACCACACCGAGGAATGGTGAGGAAGCGCCCACCATGCAGGCACTGAGCTACGCCCCGCTCCAGCGGAAGGGCCGCACCCTGCCCTCCTCCCTTGAAGACTAACATCCAGCCCGTGGGAGTGCCGACGACAGGCCGGAGGTCACTCAGCAGCAGCCAGCTGGCCTGACCGTTATTATGGTCAAATCTAGGGCACTGCCCCAACTGGGGCAGAACATTCAGGATGCCCGAGAGGTCGTCTCAGCTCCAACAGGGCGATCGCCTCTACCAGATGAATACCTCAGTGCCCAGACCTCGCACCCACGCACAGAGTTGGGTCTCCCAACGTAGAGATTTGACACTCGCCTAGTAGTTCATGGGGCACAGGGAAGTGAGACCAGCAGCACTAACCTCCCCCTGAAAGCCTGCAGGGAACCACCTCCTACAAGTCCGCCACCCATCCTGCCTCTTGGGGGGCCTCCAGCCTGGCCAAAGCATTAGGAACTTGGATAGAAACACTGCGCAGAGAACTCTGAAGCCATGCACAAGACATAGGCCAAACGATGATGCGTGTGCTTGTCCAGGAGCCCCGGGAGGGAACCCGGGACCGCATTCATCCTGGGGCCCTGTCCTTGGGAGAGAAGCCGTGCTGCCGGTGCTCAGTGTGTGGGTGGAGGCTCTGCCCCCCAGGCACCCCGAGCGGGGCCAGAGGGCAGACGCCCACAGCGTTGGATGTCGGCCTCATGGGAGCCTCTCTCGGAGACCACAGGCCCTCCGGAGACTCGGCTCAACCTCACACCCTCTCCACGGAGCCGACTCACGTCCCGACCCACGTCACAGGGATGAGCAGGGGGCTTCCCCCATCTTTTATCGGCTGAGATTCTGCTCACTGACTGTACGTCGGTGACACACTTGGTACTTTGGAGGAGCCAACGAATTGAGATAATTGATCTAGACACCCCTCTAGTCCAAGGCAGAACATACAAAGTGCCATGAAAAGAAGCAAGAATCAAGGGAGCATGGAAGAGGGTTATGAATCCCTGTGGACCTATAATCCTTCTGTGGCCTCTCCAGAATGCCGAGCGATCTGGATTTACGCAGTCTTCATGTTTTCTGCTGCCCCCGGCCACGGGCAAACACATCATCCACACGTGGGATGGCTCCCGGGTCAGATGCCTGTTCCCAGCACCCCACCAATTTCTCATGCTCAGGAATTCGTAGCTCTACCACCAAATTTCCAGGCTGCCATCCTAAGATTCTCCACCATGCCTCCAACATCCCCGCCCCCCAGCTACGCAGCCAGGGCTCATGCAATCTTTCCATCTCTCCTTTTCTCGTACTCCTCCCAGTCCTATAGTTTGTATCAGCTTAAAATATAGTCTCAGACCCTTCTCCTTACTCTTCTCTCCATCCTGTCTTCCCTAGCTGCTAGAGGGGCTTTCTCACCCCTTCCTAGGATGGCCCTGTGCAGCGTGCAGCCCCTCTGAGCCCCTTACCTCCCGGCAGCTGTCCTCGCAGGGCTTCTGAGAGCACTGGGCCACGCGCAGGCCCATTACCGCGTCCTCCATGTCCGTGCAGGTGCACACGTCACAGCCCTCCTCCCAGAATTGGCCCACTGGGTAGATGGTGCCTCTGTGGACGCACACCTGCAGACACAAGGCTTCCATGTGTGAACTCAAGTGGCTCATTTAAAGAAGAAGTGGAAGCATCTACTGCGTGTTGGAGGCTGTGGTGGTTGCTGAGAACGCAGCAATAAAGAAATCGAACGAGGGCTCTGCCCACATGCAGGATGCTTATGAAGTGCATTGTGCCCTCTGCCCTCTGCCTCTCCCTGCCCACCGGTCCATCCCGGGAGGGGCCCCTGTGGGTCCCTCACGGCCCACAGGCTCGGCTATAACACGCTGGCATTTCTCCCTCCCGTGTCACACAGAAGGCGGCACCCTAACTTCCACATCCCTGCAGTCCTTGGACTTGGTGCCCACGCACAGATGGCCCTCTGTCCCATACAATTGGGTTGACGGTGAGGGGGACTGGGCAGGGGCTACAGAATAGTGTCCCCTTGAAACCTGCCAATGACAAGGAACACAACAAGCAAAGAGTCTGAGGCACGAAGCATGCGGTGCGTTTGAGAGACGAGGGGTCCCACCTGAAAGCCCTACGGGCTACAGAAGGCACATGGGAAACGAGACGACAAAGGCTGATGAGGATCAGAACATGCACAGTCTGGGATGCGTGCAGCACACCGTGCCCAGGCTTTATTTTGTAGAAGTGAGGTGCTGAGGACGTTGTCTGATCAATAGACTTAATGACAGTTTTGACATGAATCCCAAGTCTGCCCTCCAAAGCTCTGCACTGTTCTCCACTCTTACTCACATAACGGCACGCAGATATTTCCAAACCATTATCCTATCCCTGCTCAGTCTTCCATCTTCTGTATAATAAACCAATTGAATGAGATCCTGTGTTCTTCTATCAAGAAGCCCGTTAGAAAATGTTACTCAGAATCTCACTTCTAGCAGCCTGTCCCAAAAGACAGGCTGGCCAAAACACAAAATGACAGATGCACACGGGCAGTAGTTACAGCGTTCTTGCTAACAGCAAAAGACGGGAGCAGCTCAAATGTCCATCAATAGGGGACTTGCTGAATGAGCTAAGGCACATTGTGCCCTGGAGGACTATGCAGGTGTAAAAAGGAATATCATCGGTCTCCCTATACTGATACAAAATAATCTCTATCATATATTGTTATCTGAATAAAGAGAAAAGAAAATTTCAAATATAATTTGTAATACATTTTTCTCTAACAAAAGGGAATATTTATAATATATATGCAATATATATTTGTAACATATTACCTATATAAAATATTGTATATTTCTGTGTATATATGTGTAGTATGTATTTATATAAGATATATTACATAATATATATTTTATAATTATATGTATTAACATAATATATATTATGTATGTAATTTGTTAATATTTTCAAAAAGAAAAAAATGGAAGGATATGCCAAAAACTAATGAAAATTGTGAATTGCAGGGGGAGGGAAGGAACAAGGGAAAGGAGAACGGGATGGGGTGAGACTTCCAGGAATACGTCTTGTTTTACAATTTAGGTTTTAGAATCATTTAGGTGTTTTACATAGCAAAATATTAAATCAAAAACAACCTCTAAAAATGGAAAAGAAGTTGAAATACCTGATTGCCTGGATATCAAGGCAATGGCACAGTCACACAGGGGAAATACTTCTTTCAAATGACTTGAAAACCCAGAATGTCAGCCATATATCCCTAATGAGTTAGAGTCTTAGGACGAACCACAAAGAGATCTTGAACCCCTCCCAATAGTCTTAAATCATGCGTAGTAACATCGGCATTGTTATTTCTGAGCTGTCAAAGTTATTGTAAGTTAAAGCAAGTAAACAGTTCAGTTAATTATGTTAGAAAACCAAGATTTTTCAACCCAGAAGAGAACTGATACACGTGTAAATCAAAGAAATTCAGTAAAACCCCATAACCGAATTTGAATCAGAAATATCACTAGATGGATGGATGGATGGATGGATGGATGAATTGATAGCAATAATAAATGAGTGAACTATCAACTAGTGTCTAAATAATCCATATGGTCATCATGTTTACTTAGCTAACCTAAAGAATAAGCTCCTTAAAGGTAGGGACCGTGTCGTATACCCAGCCCTGCTGAGCACCTAGTGGGCTCTCTGTAAATACCTGCTGAGCTAATCAGGTTTCCCTGTAGGTTGAGATGGGACTCTGACTGCTCACCCACCAAGCTGCACGGCCCTCAGTGGGGCAGGAAGCAGTGAACTTGGCAAAGAGCCCACGAGAAGCAAATGTTCGGCCACCTCTCCAGCCAAAACTGAGCGGCCCCCACCTTGTCAGGAAAGCAGGTTGTCGTAGTGCAGCCACAGTCGTTGGTGACGGTCGAGGCCAGGTAGCCCAGTGGGCAGCTGACTGTGGAGTTGACGCAGTTGCAGGCACACTCGTATTCGTCACAGCACTGGGTCTCCCGAAGCGCTGGCGTGCGGTGAGGAGGGCAGGAGGGTGGGGGTGTCCTCTTGCACGCTTCCTTCCTGCAGGCTGGGGAGCAGCACCGGGTGACACCCGAGCCCCGTCACACCGGGCATGGCACTCAGGCCTGGGAGGTGTTCAGCTGTGATCTAAGGTCCCAGGGAATGCTAGACCCAGAGTACTAAATCATAAAAGCACGTGAGCCCAGGTCAGGAGCTGGGGGGTACTTGGTGCCCAGTCATGCCAAAAAGCAGTTAGTCTGCAGGAAAATCAGAACGAATCAACGGGAGGAAGGTGAGGCTAGGAATTCTAGTGGGGGCGACACATAGGCTGCCTGGTCCCGCTCGGCCATCTTCCCGGGCACATCTGGAAGTGGTAGGGTCCCTCCAGCTGCCAACTTGCCATGACTATGGATGTGGGATCTCAGAGACCCACACGGGCACGCCACACGCTGCTGGCACGTCTGTGTGCTGGGAGCTTGTGTGGTCCCACCCCAGCCTCTGTACCCAGGACAATCCCCTACAGTGTTAGGTCCTCTGCAAGCCTGTCAAATCCACAATGTCGTTGCTTCAGGGCCATATCCCAGCCCTGGTTCTTTGCCAATTCCCATCTTCCCTCAAATACGACGTCGTCCCCCTCGCCCTCGAGGCCTCGATCTGGAAACTTAAGAGAGAGTCCAGACCAACAGGGCAGGGGCCCTACTTGACTTAGATGGGTCTTCTCAACAGCTGAACACAGGATTCAGTTTCCTGACAAGGCTCAGTTTACTCCAACCCTATGCTTAAATACAGTATTTGTGGATGAAATACATAAGCATACAGACGGGGAAACCTATAAATTTGGGAGTAAGATCTAGGACTGAGAACAAACCAAGGGACCGTTTTCTGCCCTCTGGTGTATGGAGTCTGGGAATGAATGAAAATGGAATCAGAACCTTCCTCATCTCAGCCCAGCTGCCTGTCACACAGCCCAGGAGGGCGGGGCCTGTGGCTGTGTCCATAGCCACCACACCTTCAGCGGGTCCCCAGTGGGAGGGTTCTGCGGGATTCAATCCAGGTGCGACCTTAACCCCTCTTTCCAGATGCACCCCAAGCCCAAAGTCAGATAATTAAAATACAAGACGCCTTCCCCAGGCCAGGCCAGGAGAGAGTGGCCCCCACACCCTCCTCATCCACAGAAGCTTTACCGCAGGTGAAGATAGGTTTGCACTCGCCGGGATTGGTCAGTGTCAGCTGGAAACCTCCTTCACAGAAAGGCACTGGGGACGGGTCACAGCTCACCTGGTCACACACTGAGGGCCAGGAAAGAACGTCCACTCAGAGCTCAGCAAGGTTACTCTTCAAGTACCTGGGAGTGGTGCCCCATGTTCCTATTCATGCAGGCTTTTCCCCTTTGGAAAGATGCTGATAATAAGATAAAGGGAGGGGGGGCGATATAGATAGATGATAGATAGATAAATAGATAGATGACTGATAGATGATTGACTGATCCATTAATAGATCAAAGTCATATGAAAAGCTCATGCTGATTACTCTTGTCAACTGCTAGAATTCCAGATCTCCTCAAGGTCACTGGAAGCTTCCAGGCCTCAATTTTGTCTTCTGCTACATGGGAAGTCTACCCTACAATCTAAGGATGTCATGAAATGTCATGAAATCCAATGAAGGAAACATACCTGGCACATTACAGAAGCTTAATAATGTCCATAAGATGAGGGATTTGAATGGAAGGATCCCCCAGTTCTCTCCTGTTAGCATTCTAACATCTATTTTATACAAATTGTTCTCACGTCAGATCTCCCTCTGAGGGACCTCTATTTATCCCCAATAAATTTCATCACGATATAGATCCCTCAGGTTAGTTCATTCTTTTTAGACCCTTGGACTGTCCCTTGATCTATTTGCTCTCCCTTGAAGATCTGCATCACTGCCAGTTTTGCAGGCCTGTCTCCATCCACATGATTAATAGGCACACCGGACAGCCCGCACAGGGTCCCTGTGCAATCCTGCCACGTTAACCACGATCGCAGCAGCTCTGCACTCGCTCAGTTAAACCGTCAGGCAGCCCAGCGCTCACTGTGGGGTCTGCAAGCCGATATCAAACCCTTTGGCAAGTAACTTGCTGAAATCAAGGTTCCCTGTGCAGCCTTCCCTACGTCCTCAGATTTTTTTATAGAAAATGAAAATGGGTTATTTTGGCGTAACTTTTTCTTCAGTAAATCTCTGTGTATCCCGCACCCCGCCACCACCGATTACCTTTCTTCTTTTAATGCTTTCAAACCTCCCATTTAATAATTCACTGAAGAATTTTTCTAGGAAGCAAATCCTATTTTCCAAAGGTTGCTCTTTCCATTTTCTGGAAAATCCAGTCCGCTCACCCACCCCCTTTCCCTCAGTTGTCCCTGTCAGCACGCCCACATCGGGCACCCAGGGCTGAGGCTGGGCTCTGGGCCAGGGAGCTGCACCCAAGGTGGGCCACGTACCACACTCATACTCCGGGCAGCACTGGTCCGCGCTCTGACGGAGACGGGCCACTTCGCACGGGCCGCACGTGGGAGCTGGAGGGGAAGAATGCCGCAAAGCCAAAGAAATAAATAAGGGCCCGGCCTGGGGAGGACTTAACATATCGCAGACTCTCACCCACTGGAACCCAGCATAGGCGGGGCAGCTGTGGGAGCCCTGATGGCCCCCGGTGCCTCCTGCTGACCCCCTCAAATGTACCCTCCTAGAGTCTCTGGGTCTGAGGGCCACAGGGGCACAGAGGGCAGGGTTAGCCTCTGCAGATGCAGAAAGGGGGCCCGAGCCCAGCAAGGTGAAGAAGGGCCCGGCACAGGGAAAGGCAGGCGGGGTAGAGGAAATCTCCCAAGAGCAGCAAGCGGCGCCGAGCTCACCTCTGGCCGTGGAGCAGGGCTGTGATGTGCAATTGATTGTCCGCCCACTGAGGCACATGCAGATCTGGCAGGGCTGGTGGTCCGGGACCCAGGTTTCCAGGAACTGAGGGAAAAAGAGGTTCAGAGAGGACCCAGGCTGCTCAGGGCACCCAGCCCTGGAGCGACAGGAAGTGAGCTCTCCCCCACCCCGAGCTGGGTCTCCCCTTGGCCAGGGCCAGTGCCTGCGCCACCCCTCTGTCGGAGAGGTGGGGGGAGGCTCTGAGAAGCACCAGAAAGGCCTCTTAGGTGTCCAGAAAGACCTCTACATACTGCTTAGTGAACTCAGGGGACGACGGACTACGGAGTTTGGAAAACTTGGGGGCTTCCGATGCAGTGTTATCTGTTGGTGGGACTGAAACTAAGCAGAGCAAGAGGAACAGGATCCCTGTAGGGTGCTGCTGGTGGCTTCTCAAGCCAAAGGAGAGGCTGGGGTGGCCTGAGGAAAGGCCCCATTTAGTTCTGGAACTGATTTAAGACAGTGTGGCAGGAAGAGTCAAGACAAGACAGCACAGCTCTCTGACTCGTCACATCGTGGTGCGGGCAGTGATTTTAGGGACCAGAGAGCAGTTTCCCAGGTAAGGGCTCACTGGGTTGGTACCGCAACTTCCTCAGAAGTGGGCCCAGCCCTACAGCATAAGGGCCTTGAGGTCAGGAAGCCCGGACCTCCACTGTCCACTTCGCAGTTCTGGGCCTCAGTTTCCCTTCTGAAGGAAGGGCACTCAAGCCCACCTCGTGGGACCCCTGTGAGCACTGGGAGACTGACCGGCCCAGGTGGGGACTGCAGGGCTAGGGCGGAACATCCCTCTAGTCTCAGCCACCAAGTTAAATTCAAAGTTAAAATTAAATTCATGTTAAATCACCCCTGACGAAACACATTCTTATCCAGCAGTCCACAGGCCTCTGAAAGTCCCAGGTCAGGAAGGCCTTACTTACTCCACCTGCTTCCATGCTCAGCACCCAGCCCTCTGCGAAGAAGGAAGTTCAAGTTCTCCAGGCACATCACCTCCCCACCCGCCCGCCCTCCTCCATAACCCTCTAACCTGTCCCTTGGTGCCTCCCACTTGCTCCATAAATAATAATAGCCAACATTTGAAGAACAGCAGCTATGTGCCACTGTTTTAAGGGTTTGCACTATAAATGACTCATCTAATCCTCACTGCAACCCTATGGCAAGGATGTTTTTATTATTATCCCCACTGGTCAGATGAGAAAATTAAGGCACTTCTTTAGAGCTAGGATTTGAACTGAGAATCCACCTTCTTAACACCGTTCTCTGTTGTCTTCTAGTAAAAGCCAGCATTGAATAGGTTCAAGATATTTTCCTAAGGGATTTACATGTATTCACATCCCGCTCCTTAAAATAACCTTATCAGGTAAGTACTGTTATCGCCTACATTTACAGGCAATGACAGCGAGGCACAGAAAGGAACCTGGCCAGGCAGTGCAGCCAGGATTCGGCCTTGGCCTCCGGGCCCCAAACATCGCGCTCTCTCTGTTCTCCAAAGGTCGCTCATCAGTCACCACAGGGCCTGCAGCCGCCAGCTGACACCACTGGGGCTCGAGGGGCGACCATCACTAAACACACTGTCCCAGCCCTCAGGTGGCTGACAGTCAAACTGAGGAAATAAGATGCATCCGTGACAAAGTTGATCGAGATCAATAAATTGTGATACATTCACACCATGGAATACTACCCAGCCCTAAAGGCAAACTATGGAAACACACGACATGGGTGATCTCAGAAGTGTTATTGTGAGTGCAAGAGGACAGACACAAAAGGAGTACACACTGCATGACTCCCATTTATATAAAATACAGACAATGTAAACTAATTTATAGTGACAGAGAGCAGATCAGCGGCCAGGGATGGGAGATGTGCTTGGGGACATATTAAAAAGGGCATAAGGAAACTTTGGGGTGACAGATATGTTCATTTTCTTGATGGTGATGGTGGTTTTGCAGACATGTGTACATGTCAAAACTCATCAACCTGCAGATTTGAAACAGGCACCGTTTATGATATCAACTATAGCTCAACAAAACTGCTACTTAAAATGAAATATAAGTGAGCCACAGGAACACAAAGGAACAGTCCGCTATGACTGGGGCTCCAGGGAGGCCTCACGAAGGCCCCCTGAGAAGGACCTGCTCAAAGAGGAAAGGAGAAGGTTCCAGGTGGGCAGCAGAGGAAGGGAGGTCCCGAGCCCAGGGACCCTCCCAGCAGCCTTCCCTGCCCCTTCAGGGGGTTGTGCTGACCTGGCAGGCAGGGTGCAGCCTTCAAGCTCTGTAAGCAGGGCCCTGCCTCCCAGAGAAGAGTGTTCCATAAGGGTGAACCTGGGGACAGCGAGCGGATGGAGAGGGAGGGGCCCGGAACAGGAGACCAGAAAGGCCGCCTCGGGCGCCAGTCGGCTGTCCCTCCACGGGCTGGGAGGAACCGGGCCCTGGGCCCAGGAGGGGTGGCCGGAGGTGGGCAGATCCCATTCCCCAGCCTCTGTCCACACGGCCTCTCCCGCTCACCTACACTGCTCATGAGGGTGCCAAGAAAATGGCACATCAAAGGATTGCTATTTGGACTTTTAAATGGCAAAAGTGATGAGGTGAGAAAGAGAGGGTCATGTTTTTATATGCTTTCGGGTCGTTTTCCCCTTTCTAAATGCGGACTTCAGATATCTAAATTCAGAATAAATAATACAACTGCCCATCCATGCTGACAGTAGGCAACACCACAAGATGACCAGGACCATAACCCTCTTCCTCCAGGTATTTTCACTGTGCCAGGAAGCTTTAGTGAGGTGTACCTGCGGCAAGGGACAGACTCTAGGGCCCACGGAGAAGCCCCTTTCCGCTGAAGCTAAGCTCCGGCGACGGCCTGACGTGCCGGGCTGTGCGGCAAACAGGCCAGCAGGTGGCGCTCCTGCCTCAGGACAGGCGAACTCCGGTTCCAGAGCTGGGCATTGACTATTAACCGGGACAGGGCAGCAGGTGGGACGGCTAGCTGGAGTTAAAAGGTTAAACAGAGATGATACAGGGATGCCTGCAGAGAATAGGACGCGGTCAAATGGAAGCCCTCAAAGCCCGAGATCAAAGGGACACAGCAGGTCATCAGGCATTCCCCACCACAGCTGAGGATTTGATGGAAGGTGCAAGCGAGACAGAAGCGCAAGGCTTCTGGGGGGGGGGGGGTGTAGGCAGCCCCGACCGGCTCTGCGCCCCCACCCCGCCCCCAGCACCAAGGGGGCGCCGCCAGTGTTGGGCTCTGGACTCCGCCTCTGCATTCCTTCTGAGCCAGCGACAAAGGCTCACGTCTTCAGAGAGCATTTTGTAAAATAAACAAGAGCTATGGAAACTGACAAATATTTTGCCTTTCCGAAGCTACCACAAGAGATTCATACCCTGGGTTATTTCCCTGAAGAAAAGGTTTCTAGGCTTTATTTCTTCAGCTTAAAAAAAAATTCGTTTAATGGAAATGTTCTTAATACTAGAATTTTACGGTTTCTCTACTTTGAAAATGAAAGCTGAAATTGCAGGTGGCCATGTAAGATATTTGTTTCATCCATTTATACTAGGCTTTCTGAAATACTAAAAACTGGCTGTGTTCCCTTCATAAGTTTTGATTAACTAATTTTATGTCGCTTTATTTTTAAATATTTTTGTAAGAATTCAGATGCATTTCAATTCAAGTGAAACGATATATTTCCTGGCTTACAATGGTATAGTCACTGGAATTATTGTTTTCTCATTCTCCAGGTTGGTTAGCTGGCTTTAGCATGAGATCTTCTGGTTGTGATTAAATAGTACTGAGTCACCCACGAGGTCCCCTTCCTGATAAAAGTCCTCTGTGGTGACGATGGCGATGTTAGGTCCTGGGTGCAGACCTGACCACAGGGTACTCTTTTGCTGGAAGCCAAATTTGTGCTCCCCTCTGCCACGCTCTGTAGTATCATGGCCGAGGGTGAAGGACAGGCCAGGGCACACACTGACATGTGCACAGACACGCACTGCCCAGATCCTACAAATACACAGGTTGTCAACTTTGAAGAGATGTAACTGCCATCTTGGCCAGATGGAGGAGTTTGTAAATATCTCTTCCAAATGCACTCAGTGGCTCCTAAAGGGCTGAAAGAATCGAAGACTCAGTGACTCCGAAACAAATCAGCCCAAAAACGATCCAGCAAAAGGGCCCTTCTATTTATCAGAAAGAGCGAGCGCTTTGGGGCAGACAGACCTGCAAATACTGAGTCTGACTCCCAACTCCATCACTTATAAACCATGTCCATGGGCAAGGCGCTAAGTTCTCTAAGGCTTAGTTTTCTCTGAGAGATTTTGAGTATTTATGAGATGAGGTAAGATACTCCCAGGTGTTCTGTGGAACTCTAGGCCAGGGGGATGCTACACACACGTACACTCACACACACACATACACTCACACACACACATACACTCACACACACACACACACTCACACACACACATACACTCACACACATTCACTCACTCCATCATGCATACAAGTTCCACAGTCAAATAAGTTTGAAAAGCAAAACCCTCTTAAATATTTGCGATGTACATGAGTACATTAAAAACGCTAAAGAATCCTGCAATAAAGAAACCTGTTTCACTTGTTTAGCTAGTATTGTTTAAACCCTCTTGGCCCTAGGTAACTGACAATACCGTGCAAAACACACCTTTGAAAAAAAACATTGAAATAATGAACATATACATCTTAGTACAATGCAAGGTACATAATACAGCTTAATAATAGTAGACATTACCATCTAAAATACTCTTTTCCCATCCCTCCTGGATTCCTATAGCATTTCACTTCATGCATATAATGATAAAAACAGTGGAAATCATAGTAACGTGTGGTTAACACTTGGGTGTTGGATCACACAGCTAATACATGACAGACCTGGGATTGGAACCCAGATGTGTGCTACTCCAAAGCCATCATGCCATCCTGCTTCCCTATCCTGAGTGGTCCCCTGCTGCCAAAGCTGGAAAGGGCCAATTGCTGGGGAACACTTCACCCAACAGACCCCAGGGGAGAAGCAGCCCCATGGCAGGTGACAGGCCAGGGCTCCTACCTGGTGCCGGACTCCGTCCTCACTGACGCACTGGGTGCAGGCCTCCTCAGGGACACAGCTGCCTCCCAGTAGGACTTGGTGTGGGGGACAGAAGCAGCCTTCTGAGGGGTGGTCCCCACAGGAGCTCCGGTTGCCCTCACAGTGCCGGGGGCAGCCTTGCTCACAATGGTTGTACACCAGGGGTGGTGGGCAGGACATTGCTGCAGACAGAGAATGAGGTCCCTCTCAATGGCCCCATCATAGGGTTTCAAGGTGGCTGATCATCTGACAAACGTGCTGGGGCAGAAATGGCTAGTTTACACCCATTTTCATTCTATCTTCTGTAGAAATAGACCTTGAAACTGGGCACATGGCCACCCAGAATAAAGACTACATGTCCCAGCTTCCTTGGCAAGTGCAAGTTCTGCCAGTGAACTGCAGGAGCAGGTGCGGATTCACAGCAGCTCCGGGGAATCATTTAAAAAACACAACTGTGTTCCCTCCTTCCCCTATCCTGCCTTTTGGAGCCTGGTTATAAGAGCCAGAGCTCCAACTTAGACTGCGGGGAAAAGCAGACCCAGGTGAGGGTGGAGCAAACACTCGGATCCAGTTTGAAACTCAGAAACAGCTGGAGCCACTTCCCCGTTACTTGCAGCCAAATTCAATCCTAACTGCTATGTTAACCTTATATCCTTAGGAAGTTTTATGGTTCTTTCTTTGGAATACTGATATATTCAATGCTTTTTAAAAATTAAGTTAGGAATCCACAGCTAGGAAGAGTTAGTTGCCTTTGGAGAGAAGCCACGAGGTGATTCCCTTCCCCCTCTTCCAGCCCATCTCAACCCCTTCCTCTCATTCTCACAGTGCCGAGCCAGGTGACAGAGGCCTGCAAGGACTTAGAGCACCAAGGCTTTTCCTGTAAATGCACAATAAGCCAGCAGGTAAACAAATTAGTAAGCAGGGAACGTGATGTCAGTCACCCCGACACAATCACGTGCCCCTTGATCTGCAGGCAGATTGAAAGGGTCTACAGGCAACACCATCTACACGGACTCAGAAAATCAGAGCTCGAAGGAGCCTGAGGATGGTCTAGTCCAACCATCCTGTTCTAAGACGTAGTGACCAAGGTGCAGAAACACTAAGAGAGCAGCTGATCACCCGCTGAGCTGGCGCTAGGGCGCCCAAGTCCCCCAGCCCCAGGTTAGAGCTGTGACAGCTCTGAGACTCCAAGATGGTTGAGTCCCCTCAAAAAAAGTCAGGAATTATATTCAACATCTGAGGATGCTGAAGTTCACTGCATTCTTCACCCCAGTACCCCTTGAGGCAAGAGCCACGTCTGATTCATTTTGGGATCCCCTACATGTTCCCCGATAAATATTTGCCAACTCCAAGTAGAGAAGCTGACTTTGGGGAGATGGCCACACTAGCAATCCTGTGGCATTTGTAATCACCAAGGTTCCTGGTATTCAAATGGCAAATTCCCAGCACACTTCAAAATCCTGCTCAGGCATGGCCACTCTGTGAGCCTTTGCTGAAGCTCAGTGAGACTTCAAATTCACTGTGACGTCACCCTGTACTTTGCTGGTACCTATGTTTGCCTGACATTAAAATCACATTTGTCTGAGCCCTAGAAATACTAATAGAAAGGCCCATGCTTCCATTTACATAGAAATTATTTATAGATCTACTGTCTTATTTGATCCTAAGTGAAATCCTATGTGAAAGGAAACACAGGGATGTTGATCTTCTTACCCAAATAAAGAACTGGAGGCCCAGAGAGGTTGAGCAAGCCCATAGTGAGTTGCCCCTCACAGCTTGTAGGGGTGCATGTGTACATAGGAGACTCACCACAGAAGTCAGCTGTCCTCCAATCCACGCAGGCCCCGTTGGTCCGGCAGAGGTGGGCATAAGACGCAATCACCTCACACACCTGCTCCCGGTGGCACCTGTCCTGCTGGCAGATGTTGTAAAATGTGGCTGGAGCGAGGACCCTGTGGCACTGAGCGAACAGTGCAGAGAGGAGGACCTGGCAGTCGGAGCTGCTGGAGACAGGACAGTGCTCCTCAGGAAGAGACTGGCATGTCTGCCCCGGCTGCTGCACAGTCCAGTCCTGGACGAGTGTCTTCCAGTCTGTGGTGACTGTGCCATCCCTCAGCATGAAGTCGTTGGCCCCATTCTCATCACAGATCCCTAGAGAAGCAACGAAAGACAAGGCTGGTAGCCCTGGGTGCGGACATATTAATGCCGGAGACCTGGCCATTTTCCATCCCCACCAGCATCTGAACCTTGCTGCTAGACTCAGGAACATAAGCGCCAGAAGTCTTGAGGGTATCCAAAAGCTTGTTTATTACTGTAAAAGGGGCAGAGTCAAGATGTTCTTACCACAGAGACCATACATCTTTGAGGCAAAGGTCTTAGGGCTCAGCTGCAGCTGGAACTCATTGTTCTGGGGAGTGAATGTCAAGATATGGCCAAGATGGTTGAATCTGAGCTCATGCATGATGGCACCGTAGACACTGACTTCCATGTCTCCACCCAAATAAGGGGCAGACACCAGTCTTCCATTCACTGCCACCTGCCCAAAGAAGAAAATCATTTGTCTATAGCCATGGGAATAAGGAATCCTAGAAGTTCAGGTTTAGCTTCTTACTGAAGTTATGGACAGTGCCCACACAGAGTTATCTACAAACCCTGACATTTGTTAGCAGCTCTTCTAAAATAAATGGGCTTTGTAGAGCTTCCCAGGAGAGCAGACTTTTATAATATTGCACAGACAGCCATGCCCCTGGAGCCTGAAAGCCCTAGGATCACAGTGAACCTTGTGTCTGTGTCACTCAACAGGGAAGGACGACCCTTCCAAGACGGGCTAAGAAAGCTGCCATTTTGCCAACTCGCCAGGTCCAGGAGTGTCAAGAGGACTATGTGAAGACGTTTTATTTTTTATTATTTTGGTCATTAGCTCTTTGGAGGCCCCAACTTATATCATCTCAAACATATTAAGATGTACTCACATTCCATGGTGAATATAATTTTTGCTGCAAAATTTTGGGGAGGCTTTTAATCCTTTTGGTTTTAAATTTGTAGGCTGTGAGTTGCTCATTTAAATACGACTAGCCATGGTTTTTCAACAATTACTGAGCATATTCAAGAGTTCTTGCAAAATGAGAAGAGCTAACCTACAAGTTGCTTTCACAGAAGGCAATATTTATGGTTTCTAAATGACCACGTGAAGAACTTGGCACAATGGAAACTTTTGTAAGCATTTAATCAAACATTTGTTTTTATCAGTTTTGCAGTTTTATTTTTGAATTTTGGAGCCATACATTTTGTTTAGGCCTTACATCTTTTTCAAGGGCCTAATTTAGGCCCTAAATAGTTTCCTTTGAAGAGCTCATAGATCCTAAGTGCTGGGTTCATCATGCTGGGTGAACAATGCTGATGCCAACCCCAGTTTTCTAGCAGCACCAGAAACTGGCACTAAATTCACAGTTCAGTACTTCCAAAAACTGATCCTTTCTTCCAGAGCTGGGCCCAGAACAACATGAAATCACATCACAAGGGAACTGGCAGTCAGCCCCTCTTAAGAAGGTAGGCCCCAACTAGTTAAGCAGAAGGCTGAGTCCCTAACTGCCAGGCAAACCAGCTAAAACTAACTGACAGCAGAGGCTTCCTCAAGGTTCAGCTGCTCCTTGCTAGGGGGCCCATGGCAGCACCTCTCACCTCCATGTCACTGTGGAGCTCAACTGAAAGGCCGTTGTGCTTCACCTCGATGGACTTCATGCAGGCTTGCCTCGCCCCAGGGATGCAGGCACCATTATGGAGAATCACCTCCAGGTCCTGCTCTTTGTTTTGAAATAGGGTGTATGAGCAGCTGCCAGTCAGCTTGAAATCCTGCCCATCGAAGGTCACGATGTGCCGGGTAGAGCTGCCCATGCACACACCTGGACAGGGGAGAGCAAAGGAGGATGTGACATTATCCAAACTCCCATACGTGCAGAGAAGTGGATATTCCCAAGTCACACACAGATATAAGAATTGAGACCTGAATGGGGCCTTTGAGGTCAAATGGTCTTAATTTCCTCCATTTTACAGGTTAGGAAATCGATTCTGAGAGGTCGAATGGCTTAGGTAAGTAAAACTTGGCCATTAAATATTTTCCTCAAGAAGGTTTAGAAGGACAAACATTTCATAAAACCTTGGCTACAGAATCATACTTGCAAAAGAATGTAACGTGCAAATGAACGATCTTCTCAACAGCAATACAAAATGTCGCCTAGGAGACAAAGCTAAGTTCCAGGGGTGTTACAACTTGTTGAAATCATGAGCTCATGAGCTCATTGTAAAGAAAGTTCACCTAAAGACAAATGTGTCCTTTCAGCTGCCAAGTGACTAATAATGGTCAAGTGGCCATGTTGACTTGATCTGGTAAGAGATCACCCAAGAGAAATATTTCCGAAGCCAAAACAAATGGTTAGATCTCAGCACTCCCTCTTTGCCATTCCTTCATTCACATAATCAGCAAATTCCCAAGGTTCCCATGAAAACACCCTTTGGGAATACTAATCATCTTGCAGCTACAAAAACTGATTCAGTGAAAATCCACCCAAGGAAGACACCACTGCCATACATGATTTGAAAGCTAATCTTGGACCTAAACGATGTTGGAAGTAACTATTCCAGACAAACCACAACCACGTCTACAGTGGTGGATAAATACAGTGGGTAAATTTTGGTAAATACCAAAAAAAAATTGGTTCAGGCACGGATCGACAATGCATGCTAAACTTAGTGGGGGAAAGTGTATTTCCATACCTTCAAAATATCTCTGCACATGCTAATTACTAAATGCATGGAGAAAAATAGTAACTCTGCAGTGGAGAAGCCTGGTTAACACCACCAAAACTAAGTGACCAAACTGAACGTCACCAAAAATGGAACAAATTGATAGCATGTACCTCCCTCTGATATATCACAAAAGATACAATGTATCTTCTGGGGTACACCTGACAAAATGTGTGACCTAAATTGAACCCAAATTGAGGAACAGTCTGCAAAATTACTAGCCAGAATTCTTCATAATATCAAGGTCATAAAAAACAAAGAAATGCAAAGGAATTGTTGCCAATAGCAGGAGACATAACTAAATGTAATGTGTGATTCCAGGCTGAATCCTAGACCTGAACAGAGACATTAGTGGGACAACTGGCAAAAACTGAACTGGATAATAGTGTTTTATAGATGCAGATTTCCTGATTTGGATCATTATACTGTGATTATATGAGATATTGCAATCTGGTGAAAGTACACAAGAATTATTTGTACTATTTGTGCAACTTTTTTTTATAAGTCTGAAGTTACTCAAAGTGAGAAGTTTAAAAACATTTTCAAAAAATATCCAAAATCTAGTGTTATCACTCCTGAAGCCCTTCACTCATTTTAAGGGTATAAAGGGTCAAGAGGAGCATTGATGGACTGCACTGAAAAAGAGGTTTATTTGCACGGACCTGTTACTGTGTTGTGAGTCTCACATCCCTATGTGCCCTACACCAGGGACAAATGGGACACCCAAGCCTAGAGAGCAGGACTTTCAGGAGGCCACTCCCAGAGATGGCTTTGTATTCCATGCAGTTATGGGGGACACTGGACCAGAGCCTGACACTGCCTGAAGAATCTAAAAGAGAGAAACCATTGCTATTGGCCAGAGGCAGCCAGGCAGCAAGACGGAGACTTGCTGTTTAAGGAAGTAGGTGTGCTCCACTCCAGTGGGGCGACAAGGTGCCCGAGTCCTGGGACCAGATATTGGACCTACAGAAGGAATGATGACCTGGGATTGTTCTAAAAGTGATCCCTTCTAAGAGCACCTCTGCTATAGCGTCAGGAGGACCCCCAAAGAGAGAGAGCCCATGAGGGGTCAGCTGCAAAAACCCAGATGCGTGGCAGGAGGAAGCAGAAGGTCATCAAAGGAAATAGGGACTTGCGGACCCCAAGACGGAGCGTCAGAGGAGCAGCAAGGGGGCCTCTTGAGAAATCCTCAAGAGGGCTGGCAAGAAAAAGCAACCACCCCAATCACCCGCCAGGCCAGAGAACAGAGCCCTCCCAGAGAAGCACTTCCAACTCCCGCTCTGGGCCCCCAAGTCAGGAGAGAAACCGACCAGCCACCCTTCCAGAGGAAGGCAGCCCAAACTGGGATTAGGGAAGTGTCGTAACTCTGACTCAAGTTCAAGGTCTTGATTATTAGACATGAGTGGGCATCTAATTACCAAATTGAGACTTTGTTTTATGACTAAAGTAACCACAGAACTCTTTATGAATAAGCAGAAATGACATGAGGTCTGGCAGCCTTGTCATTCAGTCCAGGGAGACCATTTATCCCACTAAATAAATCCTAAAGGGAGAGTGAGATATAACACACAGTTTTGCTTTCATCCCACAGGCTGTGTCTATGCAAGGTAACAATTACATTCTGTCTACTGTCTCTTAGGAATTATCATCAGCAGCCACTTCTCGTGACCATGAGACAGAGGGCCGACCCTCCCCCATGGAACGATGCTCCCCACGGGTTTGCATGAGACAGAGCTGAATATGGCCTCCTCTTAAACCAGGCCACTGAGAGACCCATACCACCACACGCAGCTCCCGTGCAGCTGTAGGTGAGATGGGAGTGTCTTCTGGGGAACCTGCTCACCGCTGTACCTCCACTGCATGGATTCCTAAAGGGTGACTTGCCAACAGCCAAGCTGAGCACCGACCTCAGAAAATCACTTCTTCCTTCTGGTTATGCTTAATCTGGGGGGTGTCTTCTGAAGACACAGGAAGAGAACCAAATGAGAGCACCCCCAGAGGACATGAAATGGGGACACTGGTGAAGGCAGTCTGTGCATGTGGTGCAGAGGGAAGGGGTGCCTCTGGGCTAGTCAGCCTCTGGTCTGCCCTCTGCACAGCCCAGCTGAGAGCACCACCCTTTCAATATGGTCCAGGCTGGTGACACAAAGGACTCACAAGGGCAGGTCCAGCGGCAGCCACAGGTCTCTTCCACCTTGATAGGGGACTGGCTATTGGGGCATGAAGGCTTCAGGCCCCGGTCACAGTTGACTCGATGACTCTCCAGCAAGGTCTGGCCATCTCTCAGGCAAGTCACTGTGTGGCACTGATCTGGCAAGGTCCAGACATCCCCAGGCTGCCAAAGAAAGAACCAGATTCAGGAGGGGAATAGGATGAGGCACTGTCTACAGTCTAAGGTCATCTACAGTCACCTGACCCCTCTGAGTCCATGGAGACTAGGGCTTGGACATAGGCCTCAATGGCCAGGAGACAGGAAGCAGGACAAGATTACATGTGGACCCCTGCCCCCCAAAAAACAGGATATAATGGTAAGGAGGGCCAGACCAAGACCAAAAGAGGGAGAGGTAGCCAGGGAAACAGGGTCCCCAAGGACACATTTCTGATCTTTCTTTCCAAGTCAACAGAAAGAACTTACCATCTTCTCATTCCCATCCTCATCAATGCAAACTCTAACGAACCCTGAAATAAGACACAAATAAGATCTGAGTTCCCATCCATCTCCCAGACATTCTAAGCCACTGTCTGCTCAGGCTACAGGGACTAGTTCTGGAAGGGGGCATAACTGGAAAGAATCTGAGCGGTTTCAACAGTGAGGATGAAGAGACACCAGGTTAGCAGGTGGCCACCCCATAGTTGGGCAGGCATGCTTGGCGCTTGTTAATAACTATGAGGTAAACCAACTATGAGATAATATGGCAATACCTACAGTTCATGAAGCCTTCTCCTCTTTTATATGTAGATCAGTGCCTAGATATGGGGTGGGAGGAGGACATGGGGGGAGACCCCAGAAACTTAAAAGAGATCTTGAAGATTTCTACCAGGAGAGCCACCATCCAGCAGGGAAGGGCAGTAACTATAGGTTTTGACTCACATCTAATTACATTAGGAAAAAACATAAAACCTGGTTTTAAAAAATTGTATCTGGTAAAAAAAAAAAAGTTTCTAACCTTAAGTCCACTTAAACTATGGTATTTTGATGTGAGATTCTATGTTACTGTATTTCTAAGCCCTTTATACCTATGCTGAGGGTGAGTTCAGGGCATGGGGATGACCATAATGTGCCGGGTGTTGGGGGTCCTGCTTCTGTCTTCCACTTCCTTGTCGGATCCCAGATCCCTCTGCACAAGTCAGAATGGGCTTCTCTGCTAAGGGTGGCATGGATGGTGAGGCTGGGCTAGGGCTACACACAGAGAACCCTCTGGTAGCCCCTTGAAGGTTTGCGGGACAAACTTTCCTTATGCCGAAACTTAAATAACCTAGACTATATAACAATCTTCATCCGAGGCTGAATCTTGTCTCTAGAACAAGATCTCCAGGTCTTGTTGTTTTGTTTTTGTTTTTGAGGGTTGTTAAAAAAGACACCACAAACTCACCAGAGCACAGCTTGTGGAGGAAGGAATTTCCCAGGGTGACAATGGTGGGGAGATCTTCGATTCGCTGGAGCTTCACCACGTTGGAGCTGGCCGCTGGGCCCGCCAAGGTCCTCAGCTGGGCCTCGTCATACCGATCCCCAATTCCAATGGGGATCACTGTCACTCCTAGAGTTAGCAGAGCGACGAGAAAGAGTCTGTGTCCACCTGCTTCAGTCAGATGGGCTCACAACACACTGACCTGAAGCTACACCCATCTGTCTGGAGCCTCGTGCTTTCCAGGCTGGTCACATACCCATCCTGGGAGGCAGATACACAGTCGGCAAGTGTTAATGAGCTCCTACTCTGTGTCAGGCACTCATCTAAGCTTCGGGGATACAGTGAACCAAGCAGATGAAGTCCCCATCCTCGTGAGCAGATATGGAGCAAACTTCTGGTGCTTTAGACGTGGATGTATGCTTAGGGAAAACCAAAATGGGATACAGCGGGTGGGGTACCCAGGGGTAGCCGCAGAAGTGGCTGTTTCATACGAGGTGTTTGCAGAAGTACTGAGGGAATACATGACAGTGAGCAGAGACCTAAAGGAAGCTGGGAAAGAGCCAAAAGCATATCCCAAGCAGAGAGGAGAGCAAACACACAGGCCCCCAAGCAGAGGTGTGGTGCACTCACAGGGTGGCTAAAGCAGAGCAAACAGGCGGTGCAGAGCTTCACCGGCCATGTGAGGACGTGACCTGCTCTCTGAATGAGACAGGATGCCAGCCAAGATGTTGGGGCAGAGAAGGGACAGGAGCTGACCTCAGTTTGAAAGGGTCACTACAGCTGCTGTGGTAATTATGAACTTTAGGGCAGCTGGGATTCCAGTTAAAAGTTTTACAATAGTCCGGGGCAGAGATGATGGAGGCCTCATCAGGTGGCAGTGGGGGAGGCAGTATGGCAGAGTGGGATTCTCACTATTGGAAGATGGAACTCTAGTTGTTTGATGGGTTGGACGGGGCACGAGAGAAAAAGAGGAATCAAGGATGCCGAGGTTTCCGACCTGAGCAACTGGGAGGACAGACTGGCCATTTTCTAAGATGGGAAAGGCCACAAGAGATTTGGGTGTGAAAGTCATGAATTGGGTTTATACTGAGTTTGCTGGTAGAACATTAGGTGGAGATGAGGTAAGGGATCCAGGCTGGAGATAGGAATTTCCAAGTCAGCGGTGTATGAATGTAGGCAGACTCTTGACACTGACAGACCGCCCAGGGGAGGCCATAAGAGAAAATGCCACAGGCCTGAGCTCAGAGTAAATAAGTGCCCATTTTCAGATGAGAAACTGAGGCTTTGAATGGTGAAACCGCTTGCCTTAAATCATGTTTCCTCCAGATCACAGTTGCTTCTTTTCCTAATGCCACATCCTTCGGATTCTTGATACCAAAGGAGAAAATCCTCCATCCTGAAATTCCCCAGTTCAGTTCTCCAGAAAGTTCTAAGTATTAGCAATTTGCTTAAGGGTAGAGCTGGTTTTCTACTAGCAACTTCTCATCTTTTGTAAGCTTGTTGGGTCATCCAGATATATATCCTTTCCCTCTCAGGGTCTTTTTCCGTAAAATAAAAGATTTCATAAACATGCCACATTCTTTCATTCAACAAAAATTAAATGACCACCTATTTGGTGCATCCTACACAGATGATACAAAAATAAGCAACATTTTGCCCTTGACATCAAAGAGCCCCTAGTTTGTGCAAGAAACAGGTATTTAACAAATAAACACAATGTGACTTGCAGATTTTGAGTTCAGATGTGGTACAGAAAAGAGAGTGACTAACTCAGGAAGCCATCAGAGAAAAGAGCTCTGGAGCAGGGTTTTAAACGATGGACAGCTCTCCAAGTGGCCAGGAGGGGACTTGTCATTCCAGTCACCCAGGCCTCCCTCGGCACTACGCCCCTGTCCTGGCTCACACTGCACTGATACTCACAGCTCACGTTCATACGGGGCGCCACGGCTGGGTCATGCCTGTGCCCACCCCTGTGTCTCTCCATCATTCAGCACCACCCCCAGCCCTTTAGGCTGACTGGAAAAGGGCTGAGGATACATGGAGGGCCCTGGCGGTCAAGGCCCCACAACGAATCACTCTATCCTCAGACATGATAAGAGTGGTGAGATCACTTTCAAAAGGGAAGGTGGGGAGGAATGACCCACCCCAGGATACAAAGGGAAAATATGGAGAAATGAAACATTACAGTCAAAAGCATAAAAGGATAAACCCACATTTATCTCTGTTTGGCTTCCAAATAGCACAGGGATTGGACAACTTCTTGAAACCGGCCCACATGTAGGGATTAAGCATCAAAATCATCCCCCACCCACTCTCAGTCCTCCAGGAGGACTGGACACTGGACACTGGGCACTTACGGTTGGATCTGGCGGCATAGGCTGCTGCGTCTACCAAATCCGTGGACGCATCCATGACTAGGGTGACCACGGCCTTTGAGGCTCCGGGCCTGGCACCATGGACTTCTGAAGTGACATACCGCACAGCAAAACCCAAAGCGTCCCCTGGGAATGGAGGACAGACACACCACATCAGTCCTGACTGCAGGTGTTCCTCAAGCCAGCCAGGCAGCCTGTTGCTCAGTGACCCCCAGGCCATCAAAACGGAATGACTCAAGAGACAGAGAAACACACGGGGAGGTCTGGAGGGAGCGCCTGGACTGCCACTTTACAGAAAAGGAAGCTGATGCCAAGGGGCCAAGTGCCCGGCTAAGGTCCCTCAGTGACTTGTGCCGAGAATTAGGGCCAGGCTAGGCTCTTGCCTCCCAACCGCAGCACCACATTACCAATCTGGCTGGGGCCTCCCTCCCGCTGCATGAGGTCCACGAGGGTCAGTAAATGGGCTTTCTCCTGGGCCACCGTCCATGGCACGTCGATGGTAGTGATGCTCCCGTACTGGAGCACAGACACCTGAGTGAGCTGAGGCCCTAAAAGGAAAGAAAAAGTGGGAGTCACACTCTGGCCCAGGGAAACCCCTAAAAGAGCCCCCCCTGGCCTGCCCCTGGGGGAGCACCACTTACCTAAGTTGGCTTTTGAAATGAAAGCCTTGACGAAACTCTTCATTTCGTCAAAGTAAGAATCTGGGAAGCCGGACGAGCCGTCCAGGAGGAGGACCACATCCAGGGGCTGGCTGCAGTCTGCCGGAGACCAGGGAAGTCAGCACGGAAGCACCAGCGTGGAAGCACCAGCGCGGAAGCACCAGCTGCAGATGCTGCGCTCAGGGGGCGGCAGACCCCGCCACTCACAGCACCACAAAGGGGAGGCTCCCTTTTTGAGAGGTGAGCGCCCCACGTTTGGAGGCACTGGGAAGACTCCAACTCCTCCCCAAGGTAGTTTAAATGCCTGCAGATGAAGGCACGAGGTGACCGCCCCCTCAGGAACAGGGGACGGCCACGCTCCTAGAACTGAGTGAAACACTGGCCAGAGAAACAGGGAGACGGCCCAAGCAAATGGCATAGGGCTGGAAAACGAGCTTGTGTGTTCTAGGTGTCCTGGGCCAGCTCAGGTGCTCTAAGGTACCCCAATCATGGAGGACTGGCGCCTGTGTTGACGCCTGGGCACAGACATGTTCATGGTGAGGAAACAAGCTCTGGCCTGACAACCATTCTGAGATTTGATAAAATGATGCTCTGTGGTTCTCGGCAGAAACGCACTGAATTTAAATAAACCTGTGGCTCTGATTAAAGCAAAAACAAAGAAACAAGTCACAGATAACAAGTGTGACAATCTAGAGACACTAAAAAAAGGCTAGGAATTCTGGGATGATCCCAAACACACCAAGGGATGTCTTGAATATTCTTATGTTTGAGAACTAGGAATTGATTAGACAGGAGTATCAATTAAGAAGGTAATAATAATAACGATGGTGGCAAGCCTTTTTTGAGCACTTGCCATGTGCTAAGTACTGTTGTAAGCATTTTACAAGTAAGTACAATTGTTATCCCCATTTTACAGATGAGGAGACTGATACACACAGAGGTACTTGCCCCACAATACCCAAAAATTATTAACAAAAAAATGCCCAAATTTACCCAACTAGTAACTGGCAGAGGTGAGAGTCAAACTATGGCGGTTTGACTCCAGAATCTGAGGACTAGAACTCTGTCAACTAACTTCTTAGAATAACTGTACCCACCCGGTGTGGTCAAAAAGCTGGTAAATCAACAAACTTAACAGGTTGCCTCCAAGGCAAGTGGGATTGGATGGAGATGAGGCTGCGTGTGATAAAGCAAGGCTTGTATTTTTTACTCCATATCCTTGGTATTGTTTAAATGGTAATCATAGACTTGCATCTGAATTTACAAGCACACGCAATAAGAAACGGTCCTCCCCAGAAAGGATCCCGGGCACATTTCCCCACCTGGGAGGCGAGAAAATGCAGGTGCTCACAAGGAAGGGGTCTGACTGAAGGCAGAGAGCAGGAAAGCCAGGATTATACAAGAACCACATCCCGCCCAGGCTGCCCCAGCCCTGCACCCGTGCGTACCTGGGGCGGGCGGGAGGGTGGGGATCTGCAGCCCCTCTCCGGAGCAGCACCTCTGCAGCACCAGGTCAGGGGCCTCTCGGGGCAGCATCTCAAAGTCCTGGATGAGGATGGGGGCATTTGGCCAGCCAATCCTCTCGAGCTCCTGCACGCTGGCATGAGGGCCCACTCCAATGGGCACCACCTGGATGTCTCCAGGCATCCGCGTGATCACGTCAGAGGCGGGGTTTCCTGTGACCATGTAGACCAGGTTCGGCGCCTGCTGCCGGTCGCCCTGGCCTGCCAGGAAGCTGTGCTCAGACAGGAACCGCAGGGCCAGCCCAGTGTTGGTCCTGTTGCCGCCCCGGAAGCGAATCGCTCGCACACGCTGCAGGATGTCCTCCCTGGACTGCGCCTCCCTGAAGCTGTACTCCACGGTCACCACGTACGAGTACTGCAGCACTGTGACGTGGATGCCATCCTGTCCCACGTCCATCTGCCGAATCACCTCCTCCATGAACTCCCTGCTCCTGTTGAAGTCGGCCTCGCCGATTTTGTCTGACCCTTCCAGGACAAACACGACATCCAGAACCATGGATTTCCTCTGGGGTCCAGGTGATGAGACCCCCACGACTTCCGGGCCCACAGTGACTTGTGCCACAGGGGGGCGCTGAGTAGGGGCAGGAGCTTCGGGGGCAAGGTCACAGAGGTAGTTGATTATCTCGTCCCTCCACTGCTCCAGCTCGTCCACACTGCTGAGCAAAAAGGCCTTGTTCTCAGGGGCCTGCTTCTCGATGAGGCGGATCTGCTTGAGGTTGGCGTGGGGCCCGATGCCCACCGGGATCACAGTGACCTTCTTCTTCTTCAGGCCCTGCACATAGCGGACCAGGTTCCGGGCCAACTTCGGGGGCTCCTGGCTGGCCATCAGGAGCAGGGCGATGCGGGAGGCTTCGGGGCGGTCGACCTTGCCAAAGATTTGGAACAGCGTGTACTTCAAGACCTCGCTGGTGGAGGCCACCTCACTGCCCGCGTACTTCACCTGGCTGGCGATGCGCCGCAGCTCCGAGGGCCGCTTCCGGTCCTTGAGATCGATGTAGGCGTGGGAGCCGTCGTGGTACTCCACCACGGCCACGCGGATCCGCTTCTGCGAGATGTGCAGGCGCTCCATCATGCCCACCACAAAGACCTTCAGCACTTCGAACTCGGCCTCCGACAACTTGGAGGAGCCGTCCAGCAGGAAGACCAGGTCCAGAAGCTTGCTGCAGTACACGTCGTGCAGTGGCGGCTCCGGCGTGTCCTCCACGTACGGGGTGGTGAAGCTGACAGGGCCTTCCGTGGGCGGCGTCACTAGGCCTCCAGGATCCCTGCAGGCCTCACAGGTGAGGTTGACGCCATCACAGTGACTGCGGTAGAGGCAGAAACCAGAAACCGTTCAGGAAGAACTTCTGGGAGTTTCTCAGCCTTATTCAGAACCATTACACAAGTTCCCATAGGACTGCGTGCCAGGCCTCCCTGAACTGAGCCCCCCATCCAAGTAAGACATCGTGTTTTAACACATGTCCCCAGAGAACACCCCACAAGCATGTGCGCGCGCGCGCGCACACACACACACACACACACACACACACACACACACACACACACACACACACACAGCAAAGGCTTCCCTTTGTTCTAGACACCAAAGCTTTAACCTACCCTAGGACCTGAAAAAGAATCTTTCTTGCTTTTGGGCCATTCACTCTAGCTTTTTAAAGTTCATGTCTTTTTAATCTACATCTCTAGCAACATAAATATTTAATTATAATCCAAACCTTCTTCCAAGTATCTCCAAAGACAAACATTGCTCTAAAATGTTGACACTGGACTTGGACTTGTAAATGTCCTATTGAAGATAAATGCTTTACAGTATTTACTGTAGCAGGATTTAAACTGCATGAATTCTGTACCATGTTTAATATGTTGGGCCTTAAGGAAGGGAAGAAGAAGCAGAGTAAAAACATTTTGGAAGGATGACTAAAGGTTCAAAATCCCAGCTTCCTCTAAGAGAACCAAGTACTTGAGACTAGTGTCCTAGGGCTTCCGAGATGTTAGATGGGAAAAGGCAGTGGCTCACCCGCTCCTTCCTCCAGTAGACATACGGTGACCTGCTAAGCTGTGCATGGCATGGCTCAGTCCTGCGCCCAGCCCCAAACACATACCCCAAGGCTGTAGCAGAGCTGCTACCCTTACGCTACCAGGCCAAATTTCCAGTCCCTTCTGGTCACTTCTCCCTTGCACCAGTGTCCTAGAAAGTGGCAAGGTGTACCAGGCCACAGGTGAGATCCTGTGGTGGAGACCCATGCAGGCCAGGGCCTCCTCCTTTGGTACCCTCAGCCTTTGAGGCAACTTGCCTTCAGTATCCCAGTAAAGCCGAGAGAGCAGCAGTACCCCGAGCCCCAGCCAGTGGCCCCTACAGGGGCCTCCCAGGCAATGCCCCATCCTGCTTTGGAGCTACTGTCCACCCCTGTCTGAAGCCGCAAGATGTACCCTGGCAGCTGCCCCTCCGCTGTGCCAGTGGGGGGAGGCAGGGAGAAGGCAGTCCACTCTCAAGGCCTTGGGCCAAGCCAGCATTGGACTCTGGTCATTCCTATTCCTCAAGAGTCTCTGTTTCAGCACAGGGAGATGGGCAGGCAGGGTCTCCCTGGGAAGCTAATTTTCCCACTTCCTCATGGTCCACACAATTTATGGCTTCAATCCTTGGTTAACAGTGCATGAATGACATACTTTCTAGTTTCCTTTGTTTGCTAGAAAATTCACCCCAGGCAGTGTTCGTGCTTGTTTGTACAGATGGTGGAGTTGGGATCTGACTTTGGCAGCTGCAGCCACAGCCCTTCCTTAGCAAATTTAAGTTCTCAAGTTCAAGTTCCCATAAGGCTTGATCAGTGTCAGGGAGTGGTATTAAATACAAGAACATTCAAATACATGTTCCCTACTTAGGAGCAGGGCTTCAGCTAGGAGCTCACCCTGAGGACGCCTTTTCACCTCCCCAAAGACCAGTTCCCAGAAGCAACCCGGGAGAGCCCAAGGGATAGAGATGAGTGTCTCCCTTCCCAGGTATGAAAGCCCTGTCCTGGAACCCTGGCTGGGGCTCCGAGGTGTCTATGTGACACTGAGACATCAGGGCTATACTTCTCTGTCCTCCCTGTATCCCCACCTCCAGTAAAAAGAAATCTGACTTCATAGACACCTGTCCTCGAGCTAGATGTGACCACCAGGGACAAGAGACTATGTCCTCCCTTCAGCCAGAAGGGGTTAAAAATCCTTAAGCTCTTCAGAGACATTTTCTGAGAAAGAGATCTAGTTGTTTCTTAAAGAAAGAGAAGCAAACTCTAAGAAATGATTTAAACAAAAACACTCTACCTCTCAGCTCACATAGCAAGGATGTTTTTCCAAAACCTAACCTCAGAGCAGGTCCCAGAGAAGATAGGCAGACCCACCACTTCAAATACCAGGGGTTCTGTTTTACCAAATCTGGCAATGTTCAGGATCGCTGGGGTTCAAGGTGATTTTCTTTCCTGGAGCTAAGCGCCGGCCAGCAACCTCACACGTGGGGCAGTCTTCAGGGTCCACACAGCTCTGCAAAAGCTCATCCAGGATTTTCCCTGCACGACAAACCCCCATTGGATGCCCACTCTCACCCCGCCCACAAGGAGGAGCCCCTGTCAGCTCCAGGGGCCTGGCCCAGAAGTCAGCCCTGCCTCCTCCGAGGCTCACCTCTCTACTTAGCAAGCAACCTCCTTTCCTGGGGCCTTGATTTATCCCTCTGCAAAACTGGGGATGGGGTGGCCCTTCACCCTACCTCACTCTCACTGCCCCCAAATCTTAGGACAAATTAAATCTCATCTCCAAGGGTCTTCTCACCACAGTAAAGAATTCCATAAATCTAGATCTGTACCATTCAATTCAGTAGCCAGTAGCCACATGTGGCTGAATTTAAATTGAATTAACACTGAATAAAATCGAAAATTCAGCGCCTCAGACACACAAGCCACATTTCCTTGGAACTTTCCCATCATCGCAGAAAGTTCTATCAGACCATGCCCAGGTGATAAACAGCACCAGTAGGCCAGGCATCCAGAAGCCCTGCACACTCACGGCTGGCCTGACTCTGAGGAAACCACACCTGGAAACAGGCCCTAGGGTAGCAGGTGGGGACCGGGTGCCCCCGGACAAGGCCAGGATGAAGCAGAACAGGGAAGCACCTTCCTGATGACCCACCCAGCCCCCCAGGGGCAGCCACCTTACCAGGAGGGCAGTGTGCATGGCAGCCTTCCACACACTGCACGGGACACGCCAGGGGCTCAGGGTGCTGGCATGTGACAGGACAGGCAGGAGCACAGCTGGCATAGTGCCACTCACACTCGTACCCGCTGTCCCGCAGATTCCTCTCCTCGCAGCTCTGGGCTGTGGGGCAGAAGCACAGGCTGTTAAAGCACTGGACACCAGAGCAACCAGAAGCCAGGGCTGCACCAAGGGCCCCATGCAGGGGGCAGACCTGCGGTGCCAGTGGACATGATGGGGCATGGAGGAATGAGGAGTTGCTGACATTAGGGGCTTGCAGGCTTTTAAGACACCTGCACCAGGAACCCACTGGTCCCGAATCAGTTTTTCAGATAAAAATAATTGGCTGCTTGCACCCGAGGAGGACAGCCTCTATATCAATGCATGAGTTGATCATGCATATTTCAACTAGTATAGTGTCTAATTAAAGCCATATATTGACTTCCTTTTCTTCCTCACTGCTGAAGAAATTCACTCTTCCAGAATTTCTCCAGAAGAGTCTGTATAAGTTAAGGTCTCCATCCCCTGTCCCTGTCCTCCTCACTCACACCAGGTCTTAATGCCCTTGAGCCTCGGCTGTCCATCCCCACCCTTGAGCTCTGCCTGCACCCCACTTTATGGTCTTAAAGTCTGAATACATGAGGAAGGAGGGAGGGGTCTGAGACCACAGGGAAGTCAGGACTCACGGCACAATGTGGCCGTCCTCCAGGTCACCACCTTGCCATGCTGGGCACACACGTGGGCATAGGCAGCAATGGAGTCACAGAAGCAGGCACAGTCCCCAATGGACTCACAGGAGCAGGTGTCATAGATGCAAACATCCAAGAACGGCTCAGGGTCCACCTGCAAGGAAGCCTCAGGGTGGCCTAGGCCTGGGACTTAGGAACATCAGCTCTTGATCTGGGTAGGAATGTTCCTGTGGTCAGAGCATGGAAATGGGGGCCCCAGGATAGGAGGAGAAAGGTGGGTCAAGGGTTCCAAAAAGGGAGGGGGTAACAAGGCAGAATCCCTAGATTCTGATCTGAAGTCCAGCAAAAAGAGCTGAATAAGGCAGTATTGTTGGTGTTTCATAGAAAATGAGGTGCCTAAGGATTTGTCAAAAGAACATTCCCTTCCATCCATCTTTCCACCTGCTCAGCCATCCATCCACCCCCATAACCTGCTCCCAACCTCACGAAGTTTGGGTGTTTTTATCAAACACAAATGCATATAATGCAGGCACTTTCTTTCCGTGCCTCCATTCAGCAGAGGATGAAGAAACACATCAGGACCTGCTCCTGTCACCTCCCCAAGGTGCTGTGGGGCTAGTGGGCTGGGCCGGAGGACAGTCTGGGCCCTCTTGACCTGATTCCCAATGCACATGAAGGGGCAGCCCACCTCCACCCACGTCCAGCCCCAGGCTCGCCCCTGAACACGCCGCTGCACACACAGGCCTTCTCCAGGCAGGCGTGACAGGAATGAAGGCAGACATTAAGTGGGCCGCTGTTTCTGAGACTTTCCGACAGCCCTCATTTCCCTGACACTCACTACGTCACGCTCTCAGCTCACGGGGCAGGGTTTCCACCAAACCAGGGAATCCTAAGTATCCTTGGGGGTCCTCAGGGACTAAATCACTGGGTGGATAGGATGCTGAGAGGCAGGTGGCCCACCGGCCACTCCCAAGCAGCCAGAGCCACAGAGCAGCACGCATGTGTGTGGCTGTGTGTGTATACGTGCGTGGATGCCCATAAACATGTACACATGTGCCCACATGTACACCCATATACATGTGTACTTACATTCATATAGAGACAGAGAGAACTTTAGGGAATTCCTCATCACCATTTGAGATGAAGACACAAAAGAAGTCATAAAATGAGGGCTCAGAATCCCTGGAGTTAAGGTCAGAAAAGGGTTTTTGTGAGACAAGAACTAGTTGCTAAAGGGTTTTGTTTGAGGGAGGGGTGGGCCCAGACATGCAGCTAACAGGAAAGTGAAATCCCCAGCTCTAGTGTAAGAGACAAGACAATGTGTGGGGGAGCACCCCTAAACTCAGGCCAAAAGAGAAACATGGGTAGACGCCCAGAAGAGCTACAGCTTGCATAGAAGAAAAATGATGTGCTGGGTCCTGCTTTCCACAGAAGCTGTAGGTTACACTTTCTGTTTCCAGCCTGAGGCCAAGGAAAGGAGTAAATGGGTGACATGACCCAGGTCCCCCCCCAGGCTGAGGCAGCACCTGCCATCAGACTCAGAGTGCCAGCCGCTGCGCCGACCCTCAGCACTCCTCTGCCCTTGGGAGCACCACCCTCACCAGCTTATTGCAGTCCTGGAACGCATCGCTGGTGAGGACTCTGCAGGCGGAATCCACCAGCGTCTGCTTCATGATGTTGTTGCGGCAGGAGGCAGGGGATGAGTCCAGCGGCTCCTGGGGAACAGGGCGAGGGCACAGACAGACCAGAAACTGTCAACCAGGAGGACCCAGGGGCCCTCTTTCTGAGCGCTGCCCCCACTGCAGTTCCTACCACCCATCCCCACCACCTGCCTCCACCCTGGGGAAATTCTGGGGAGCAGGCCCCCTGGGCTCAATCCACATGGAGACCCCGGACATACTTTCCTGGTGTCCGCACACTGCAGGCTCACTTTCCAGGAATTCCCAAAGTCCACGGGGTCCTCCTCCACTTGGAGGCTGCTGCTGGTGAAGTCATTGTTCTGGTTGCCATCGAAATTCCCGCACAGGCCGCACACCTGCTCCTGCCAGCCAAGGGGAGAGCATGAGCATGGTGAGCCCCGGGGCCATTAGTCTGGTTCAGGGGAAGGGGGTCCCGGGTGGCAAGCCAGGCGGGCTTTCCTGGGGAGAGGAGGGCAGGAGGGGATGGCCAGCGGAGCCCGAGACCGAGGCGGCCAGCGGAGCCCCAGAGACCAGGGCGGCCAGCGGAGCCCCAGAGACCGGGGCGGCCAGCAGAGCCCCAGAGACCGGGGTGGCCAGCAGAGCTCCAGAGACCGGGGCGGCCAGCAGAGCCCCAGAGACCGGGGTGGCCAGCAGAGCTCCAGAGACCGGTGTGGCCAGCAGAGCCCCAGAGGCGGCCAGCGGAACCCTAGAGACCGGGGCGGCCAGCAGAGCCCTAGAGACCGGGGCGGCCAGCAGAGCCCCAGAGACTGGGGCGGCCAGCAGAGCCCCAGAGACTGGGGTGGCCAGCAGAGCTCCAGAGACCGGGGTGGCCAGCAGAGCCCCAGAGGCGGCCAGTGGAGCCCTAGAGACCAGGGCGGCCAGCAGAGCCCCAGAGACCGGGGCGGCCAGCAGAACCCCAGAGACCGGGGTGGCCAGCAGAGCCCCAGAGACCGGGGCGGCCAGCAGAGCCTTACCCTTGCCCAGGCTTTCTCCTGGGCCACCTCACTGACCCCATTTTCAAGTTAAGGAAACAAAGATCATTCAGAAAGATAGACAACCTGCCCATGTCCTGTGGTCAGCCAAGGTCAGAGGTGGGAAGTAGGCAGCCTTGGCCTTGGACACTCCAATGTAAACCATCACCCTTCCCAGTAATGGTCTGAGCAGAGACAGGGGCTGGTTCCACATTACATCCATGAGATCTCAGAGGCCCAAGGAGGGAACATTCTGGCCTACCTTACTGTGGACAGGTGAGCCCCCTGCCTTAGAACTACAGCCTGTTCAGAGTAGGCTGGCCAGAATTCTGCTTATACTAAATGCCATAGGGCTGATGCAGCATCTTATTTGCCCCCATGTTCACGCATCATGGTGTGCAGCATGCAACAAGTCCTGAACAAGAAGCCACTGAATGACTGGAAACCATCTCATCAGAGCCATGGGAAGAACTGGAAATATCTGGCCCGGAGAAGAAAAGGTGCTGTGCTCCTCCAACACATTTGGAGCTCTGTTTTTGGACAAAAAGATGTGACTTACTCTATTTTGCTTCAGCACAGAGAATGTGGTTGGTACAATGGGTGTGAGTTACTGGGAAACGTGGAAGATTGTTCTCATTGACCAAAGGCCAGTGATCTTTCCATGGCCTGCAGCCCCCATGGAATGGCCCCTGCCCTCCTGGCTAACTGCACTCACCCAGACCCTTCTCCCCATCACACTGGCCTCCTTGCTCAGACACTCCAAACACTACCCACCTTGGGGCCTTTGCACACGCTATTCCATCTGCCTAAAGTCTCCCGTGCAGACATTTACCTGGCTCACTCCCTCCCTTCCCTGAAGACTCTACTCAGACATCGCCTTTTCACACAGGTCTCATCAGACCACCCAATCTAACATAATAGCCCCACTAGAATATGATCTCCCCTAGGGCTGGAGTAGGACAACCACGGCCCCCAGAGGGGTCCATGGCCCAATCCCCAGAGCTGTGACTATTTACCATACACGGCATGAGGAACTCTGCAGCTGTAATGACATAAGGATCTTCACATGGGGAGACTGTCCTGGGTCATCCAGGTGGGCCCAGTGCAGTCACAGGGCCTTATGGGGCACAGGAGGAGTCAGAGCAGGAAAGGTGGTACAGAGGACAGATGCAGGGAGGTTGGAACATGCTGTTCTTTTGGGTTGGAAGACGGTGGATGGAACCACCAGCCAAGGAGCACAGGCAGACCCCAAAAGCTAGGAAAGGCAAGGAAACAGATCCCCCCCAAAAGCTCCCAGAAAGAATGCAGCCCTGCCAATACTTTTGGCCTCCAGAACCATTAGATAATAAATTTGTGTTGCTGTTTTAAGGTATGAAGTTTGTGATAATTTATGACAGCAGCAATAGGAAACCAAGGGTTAAGATATATATATTATATATACATATACCTTATGCAGGTACATAGGTGATATATGTGTGTGTGTTTCCCTGCTATGCCAAGGTGCCTAGAACAGTGCATGACACGTACCAGGGCCTGAGTAAGGGTTTGTCGAATAAATGAATGAGTGAATTCCAGCAACGGAATGGGTTTCCACAAGAAGAAGGACAGTGCAGCCCCACTTCAGCCCAAGCCAAAAAACAAATGGGTCCATCTGAGATGCTGTGGAGGTCATTCCCGCCAAAACTAAACCAGCTACCAGAGTGGGCAGAGCGCTGGTCACATACGTGCCAGTTAGAGAAAGTGTTGAAGTCCCAACGAACTTGGAACCTGGAAAAATACTGTGAACTTTTTCAAAAGGAGGTTATCACCAGTTCTACAGAGAGCTCTCAAAGTGTGCTGGCCTCTGGCTCAATGGTAAGGCAACACCCCAGAACACTTCACAGTGTTATATTATTGTGCATGATCGGTCCCCCTCTTTAGGTTAGGAAACCTTAAGAAAAGCTATTGCACGACCTTTTAACTTCCTTCTTTTGTGGATATGAACTGCATGCCTCACAAGCCCGTCAAGGCACAGTTTGCAGGGTTGGGGGGCCACCCTCACTCCTTCCCACATGCAGTGAGTCTCAGCAAACAGCCAGAGCTAACTGCACCTTGAGTCCATGTGCAGGGGCAGTGGGCTGCAGCTCAGAAAGCCAAGGACGATGCAGGCAAGTCACAGACAAAATGAAGAGGAAGCAGAGAAAGGCCACTGACCTGGTATGTCTGCTTCAGTGACACAGAGATGCCCAGGTGGTGGTCCCAGACCACAGAGATTGCCTTGCTCAGCAGCAGAATGACGTACCGGCCAGACTCCACCACCTCAAAGTGTGTTTCATCCTTCATGGGCTTCTTCACGCTCACCTAAAGACGAAGCGTGACAACAGGGAGGATGGAGGACAGGCCTGAGGGTAGCTGCTTCCCCCACCCACACCAGGCCTGTCTCCACGGCCCTCTAGAACTATGAGTGGTTTGCCCTGGCTGGTCAGAGCACAGCCCTTTGGGGCCAGCACCCCACAGTCCTCCTGGCCTACCACTCTCCAAAAATCCTATGATGAAGGGGTGACACTAGAGCTAAACCATAATTATGAGACTAAAAATATGACGAACCAACCAGCAGAAGATATAGATTACTTCACAAAAGAGAATTTTTTTGACACTTGGTAATTAAATGCACACAGTCCCCTAAACAGGTTTTTATGTGCCAATGATTTTACACATCTCTGGATAACTGATTTAAAAATCTACCCCTTTACAAAAAATGAGCACTAGACTCTCTCCTTTCCTTCCCCCATCTCCCACTCTGCCAAGTCGCTGTCATCTGGAGCCAAAGCTGACGGAGAACAGGGAGACGGAGGAGCTCGGCGCTGGCGGCGAGAATCACAGACCTCAGTTTCCAGAGGGACTCCGATCTGAGCCCTCGCCCCGGCTGACTCGTTGCCAACGCCAAAACTGCAGGCCCGCCGCTGCGTGCTCAGCCAACCACCCGACAGGTTGTTGCTGAGAGCCTCTCAGCCCTTTGCAAAGGTCCTCTCCTTATGACACACCACAGGAGAGCTAATCATGTGTGCTTGCCTCCTCACAACATCTTGGCTGTCACCTGTCCTAAATAAGCTGTCCTTTGAAATGGCGGTGAGGCTGTTGACCCACAGTCAAAAACCTCACATGTGCTGGACACTTTTCTCCCATAATAGAGGCAAATTCACTTCCCACCCCCTGATGTCATGATGGGTACTGGCAAGAAGGCAGAAATGTAGTCTGAGACCATGAACAAAATGAAGACACCAGGGCAGGTCTGAGCCCAGACCCTGGGTCTTCCTAGTACTAGATGCAGTCAGAGCAGTGGAAGCAAAACTGTGGCCTACAGAGTACCTGCCACTTCAGATGCAGATTCCTGGGCCCCACCCAGACCTACGAGTCAGAATCCTAAGGTGGACCCAGGACCGGCATCTTAAACAGCATCTCCCAGGCAGTTCTCATGAACCCTTCTGAGAACCGCTTCTTAGCTCTTAGCATACAGGGACTGAATCTACTGTTCTTTTGAGCTCTTTTAAAAAGATTCGGTCTGAGAAATTCTGAAAGTAAAGAGGTTAAAAACCTCCCCAAATTTCATTACTTCCCAAAATATTTATAGGTATACATGTGTATATATAATATATGCATATATGTGTATATGTATAATGTGTGTATAATTACATGTATATGTGCATATATATAATGTGCATGTATATCATGTATAAGCACAGATAATAAACGTGTGTAAATGTGCACGTGTACAGATATGTATATGTGTGTATATGTGATGTGTATATATTATATATGTATGTGTAATGTGTATATATATGTACATATAATATAGGCATATATGTATATGTGTATGTGTAATATTTGTGTATGTGTATACGTATGTATCTTATATATCTATGTGTATATATGTGTGTGTATAATATGCATGAACAGCATATATAGAACGTGTGTGTGTGTGTGTGTGTGTGTGTGTGTGTGTGTGTGTGTACATACATAAGGAAGAGTCCTCCTGCCCTTCAATCTCCACCCCACCCTCCAGGGGTAAGAACTGACTCTTCCCTTCCTCATGTCGATACAGTTACACATTCTTGTGCACACGTATCTCTGCACTCTTACTAAACTGACATCGTGTTACCCATAGCAGCCTACAGCCTGTCGTTCTCATAGAATGTGTCGAGGTCAGACGATTCAGCTCTCCCTCCCGCTCTTGAATGGCTGCCCAGGATTCCATGCACACGGGTTGTAAGCAAATGCCCGACCCATGCCCTTCACCAGCTGACAGAATAAAGGATAGGCTGGCACTCACCTCCCCATCAAATAATTCGATCTCTCCTCCTTCCACCAGGATGGTGACCCTCTTCTTGCACTTCACCGAGGGGTAACTGCACCCCTCGTTCCCCACCAGGATCCGGAAGGTCCCAGGGTTACTGCCACAGTGATCCTGGGGGTAAGAGATGCCAGGAGAGGAATGTCATTCCCACCACCACTCCCCGACCCAAAGATTGGCATCTCATCATCTCAGGCCTTTGAAGGACATGTGTTACAGGCTGTCACCGCGTTCATGCATGTGTGTGCCTGTGTGTATGAGGGGGCAGAGAGGAGGGACACTTGCAGGTGAACTCCCTCAGGCGTGTTCCTCAGCCATTACATATGGACCAGGTGTCCACAGCCATGAGCCCAAGGGAGAGGGAGAGGGAAAGGCATGTGGCGTGCTCTAGTGGGCGCATCAGCATACAGCCCCTGCCTAGGACCTGTTCGTTCTCGGTTTCACCCAAGTAACGAGGACAGTCTGAGACCAGGGCACTTTGTGGCTCTAAATTCTTTCGGCCCAGAAATGTAGCTAAAGCGGATCTAACACAGCGCAGCAGGAGCTGAGTCACCACCTCTAGTTGGGACTAGAAGGCGAGGGGACACTGTCCTTGCTGGTCAATGGCATAGAAAATTAAGCAAAAGAGGCACATTTCCAGCAAATACCTCCCCACAGTCGCTATTATTGTGATATAAAGGGGAAAAACACGCTTAGCTTAGAAAAACTAGATGTGAGCCTTAGTTCTGCCACTTCCCGGATACACTGATAACTCACTTCTCCAAAACCCCTACACATGCATGCACATATGCACACACACACACACACACGCACATACACACATACAGACACACAGATGCATGCACATTCACACACAGACCATACACACGTGCACACACATGCACATACAACATTCATAGAAACATACATATGTTCACACACACACATAAATACAACACAAACAATCTATCACTCTATAAAACAGGATAAGCCAGCTTAATGGGATGGTCAGGCTAAATGGGTTTGTGTCAAATCACGGGATTGTGAAGTTACAGTAAAAGAGAGAATGAAGTTGCAAGTGCTTTGTAAATTAGTTTTGTCCCCAGCTGAGATTTTTATGAAAAAATAAAGAGCTAAGTCTTGATAATACCTTCCAAAGGAGGGAGGGTGAAAGGAGAGGTGGACCCGGGACAAAGTATCAGAAGGGGACAGGGGACAGTAGACTGGCTGGGGAAAAGGAAAACAAGCAACTCACAAAAGACCACAATTTGAAAGGGACTCTAAAACTGGGACACGTGGGAAAGCTTTGCCTGGGCAGTGGAAGAGCCGAGGAGCAGCAGATCTGAGGGGCTGCTCTCACTGCACTGAAGTAGTCGTGCTTTCTGGATGCTCAGACTTGAAACTGGAAGGGGTAGGTGCGCCCCTGAGCCGGTGTCACCCCATCTTTTGCTACCAAGACTGGGAGGCAGACAGGTAATTGAAAGACAGGCTTCCGTACATAATCTGTGGGAAAGCTCTAGAGGAGGGTACACCCCATATCCACAGGTGCTGGTAAAACCATTTCATGGTGTGGTGTGCGTGCCTGTCTCCCCAACACGCTGCACACCTCCCTGGGGCCAGACTGGGGCACAGCACCGTTAGTTGACCACTCACCCCCAGCATGCCCTGCACACAGCTGATTGGTGTCACTGCTCGCTCCCAGCATGCCCTGCACACAGCTGATTGGTGTCACTGCTCGCTCCCAGCATGCCCTGCATGCAGCTGATTGGTGTCATTGCTCACTCCCAGCATGCTCTGCAGTCGTGCATGCTCAGTCACTCTTCTGCCTGACTCATGCGGCCCTGCCTCTATGTTTGGAGCTGAGCCTCGTCCTCCCTTCAGACCACCCCAAACCCCACCTTTTCCCCTCCTAAGAATAGGCAGACCACATTTGTTTGAAGCTTCACAGGGTCAAGCCATCTCATCCCCCATGAGAAAAGCACTCATACCTCCTCATAGCCCCTTGCTCACTGACTTTGGTGTCCACCAGCAAGAGAAACTTAACAGGAATCCGTGCAGTGGGGAGAAGGAGGCAGAGGGGCTGGTGCCCTCACTCGCCAGCTAGGATTTCCTGGGCTCTTTCTCATCTCACAGGGCAGTAGGACTTTTCTGTGCCCCTCCCCCCCATCCTGAATTGCACTGGGTTAGAAATGAAAATGGTGGAGAATGCCATAGCATTGAGGGAAGCAAACTCCAGGGATCATTTCAACCATCCCCCTGTCCAGGGCCACTGCATAAGGCCATGTGGACTGTTTAGTGCACAAGGGTGCTAGGAGGGAGCCTCCTCACTGAGGCTGCACTGGCAAAAGGAACAGATGCCTTTTTTTTTTTCCTACAGACAGAACAGCAGAATCCACCCAGAAACCCCCAGATTGCAGTCAGCACCTCCCGCCCCCTGGAGAGATAACAGTCCCCACCCCACGCTCACCTGCACCAGAACATACTGGCACTCCCCGGGGAACATATATTTGAGCCCGTCGAAGGTGAGGTAGTGGGCCATGCCAATGGCAGAGCACGTGGCGTCACACACATGGTCCGTGCAGTTCCACTTCCTATCCCGACAGACACTAGAACAGTCACAGGGAGGACGGGTTGGGGATGAGGAGACAGGAAGGCGCACAGGATGCTCCACAGTGCTGCCCGACCTCCAGGAACCCTCACGACGTGGAACATCTCCAGCCTGTGGGGCTTGGACCTCAGGGGAACCTCACAGCTGGAGCAGGCTTTGTAGTCATGAACTGACACATTTTTAGAGCACAGGGCCCTGGGGGAGAGAGGGGCCTTCTCTCCTGTTGCAGGGGGGACACTAAAGCCAAGGAGACGGGCCATGCGGGGTGATCCAGGCAGCCAGGGGAAGAGGCCCAGGCCCTCTGTAGATTAGCTAAGCCTCTGCTGAAGCTCAGCCACCTTGGCAGTGCCTGGGTGGCTGTAGGTTCTTCACAAAACAGACACCGAGGTGGAAAGCCCTCTGGGGCGTATGGGAAAGCAACATAGAAGAGCAGGAAGTTCTGGGTGGGGAAAATAGTCATCAACTGGGAACTTCTGCCAGGAGAGGCTTTGGGTGTACACAGCTCCATGTTTGAATCTACTGGTTTGCTGTTTGCCACCATGCCGCCTCCCACCACCACTCCATAACCAGAGCTGACATCAGGAAACCCACTCCGTATGTCAGAGGTGGTACGCTCAGACCTCAAGCCAAAGAGACAGCTGTGCCCCTTCTAGTGCCCGGCCCTTCCTGCTCCTGTCCACACGGGCCTTTCCCTGAAGCTGGGCACTGCCCAGAGGTCAAAGGCAGGGTGGATGAGCAGAGCTGAGGGCTACATGAAGGATGGCCCCAGAGGAGGGAGAAGGAACACCAGCCACCCTCACAAGGTCCCTGTTCAAACTGAGCCATGATGGGCACACTAGCAATGTGCTTTGGGGGCAGAAAAAGACCAGAGAAGAACTCCAAACCCACACCTTTGGGCAGCTTGTTCACATGTGCAGGGACCAACGTGGAGCGAGGTCCTTCTCTTCCCCAGGCCCCACCTCCTTGAGTGGAAGCCCTACCCTCTACCAAAGTGTCTCTGCAGGGCGAGCACAGGCAATGGTAAAGATTCTCCCCATTTTACAGAGGCAGAAACAGAGGCACAGAGAAAGGGGAAAGAATGGCCACATCCCCACTGGGTGCTGGAGGCAAGTGCGAGAGGGCCGCGCCATGCTTTGCCCACACCCCACCCACCAGCCCCCGGGGCCAGAAAGCACCCCACCCCAGGGCCTCACCATGTGTTGCAGCCCATTCTCAGCGTGTCTCCTGGGGCGTACTCTCGGCCCTGGTGGAAGCAGGGACACCTTTCCAGGGCCACACACCTGTTTTCATGCCGGACCTGCAGGAAAGGAATCCAAAAGTCTTGGGGGCCACAGTAAGCGACCGAAAGCCCTGCTAGGAGGCCAGGCCAGGGAGCCCACACCCAAGCTGAGGCTTGGCAAATGCGGGCTCCCACCTGCACAATCCCCCTGACTCACCCTCGGCCCTCATACCCTGCTGGGGACAGGGAATGTGATTTGGAATAATCATAAATGATGCAAGAAATATGCATGCTGTTAATTTTTTAAATGGGGGGGGAATAGTACACTCATATGGTCCCAATTATGAAACTTACAACTTTTTTTCCCAAAAAAAGACTAGAAGGAAATCCAGACGTTGCTTCCAGATGGTAAGCTGGGATAGCCAAGTGGGGACAGTTCATTTTCTTCCCTGGTTTTTAATTTTTTTTCTAGTGTTCCTCAATGAGCATGTATTATGTTTATAATTGAAAAAAATGGACAATATGTTTAATAAAATTAAAATGCACTTAATACCCTGGTGGTAAAAGCTGAATACTGGCCCTAGACAGGGACGGGCCAAAACCAGAGTCCGGGGCTTGTCCGAGCGCCCACATGGCCCCTCCTCACCCAGCGCCCTGAGACTCGGACACCCGCGAGGGGGCGTGCTCTGCTTCCATGCCCCGCACCCACAAAGACATTACCATGTGAGCATGTGACAGTCCTCAGGTCTGTGCGGGCGCAAGGGGCAGAGAGAACTACGGCCCACTGGCCTCAGGGGCTTCGGAAAAGCTGCCAAACTCTGATCCCAACATGTAGCTCTGCCTGAACCCAGGGAGGCAGCTCTGGACGTCGGCCTCGGAGTAAACTAAGCCTGGGTGGTGAAGACCCGCGGTCCATAGACACTGAGGAGCGACTGACGGTTATTACATGGGGAAGGGGTTGGGTGGGGGGTGGGTAGGCGGAGGGGGATAAAGGGGCACAAAAATATCAATCATAATGTGAGCCTGTCATGGGGACAGTATGGAGACGGCATGGAGGATACAACCTTCCTGTGCTGACAGATAGTAACGGCTAAACCACTCTTGTATGCTTGAATCCAATATACTGCGGTATTTCAACTATACTGCAATGAAAAAATACACTTAAAAAAAGAAAGACAAAAACAAAAGACCCAGGGGTCACCCTCCCGTGACGGGGCCACGGCACTTGGGTTCCGGAGTGGCCGGAGAGGGGAGAGGCTCCTGGGCTCGGCGGCTCGTGTGCTCCCCGCACTCCGCAGCCGAGCCCGAGTTCCCGGGGCAGGATGGGAGTGCCAAGAGCACACACCCTGGCGGCTCTTACCCCCTGGGACCACCATTCTTGGAGGACAGTAAGTTAGGCGCCCAGCAGGGAAGGTGGCACCTTGGTAGGTACAGGGAGGGGGTGAACAATGTCTCTCCCAGCCTCGGGAAGCTGTCACGCTCACACACCCCCAGACCCATTACCAGCTCTGACTTAAATCCGAGGGCTGCCACCTAGTGGCTACTCCGAGAATGGCTGACATCCCTTGGGGAACCTTGGCAGGCTCTCAACACTCCCACCTGCCGGCACTGGAGACCGGGCAAGAAGCCCCATTACTGGAAACACTCTGTGAGAGGAACGTGATGCCGGATGCGTAGGAAACAAGCCCTGCCCACCTCCCCTCACGGCACCTCAGCAGAATACACGCTGCCCTGTCGCCATCAGCAGGCTAGATCTGTATGCTGGAGGTTTCCACCTCTCTCCACGAGAGTCAATCTCCTGACCAAAGGTCCCACACCCCCTGGGCCCACGGGTGAGTCCCAGGAAGCCCAGCCCTCCCCCTGGGGACACAAAGCTCAAATCCCCGCCTGGCTCGGAGATAAAGCCGCCAGGTCCCTCCCGCTCTCTGACACCTACGGCTTCTCTCTGCCCTGACTTGCAGATGGATTACAGTATCAAAACAGGACCTTGGCAGTGGATGAGGTCTGTCAGAAAGATCCTAAGTCAGCGCTGGAGAGGGGACACAGCACCAGCTTACAAGGAGAGGAGAGGGTTTCCAAGCCACAGCTCCGCGTGAGGGAGAGATCAAATGACACCAGCCCAGCCAAAAGCACCCAGAGTCCCAACACTAGAGAAAGTCATGGAGAGAGAAAGATAAAGGCAGGACACAAGGTGAGCAGGATCGAGAGGAGAAGTGGCCAGACACGTGGGGTAGGCCAGGGTAGCAGTCCTGAACTGGACGTGTGGCAAGTCACTTAAACTTCATGTCTCACAATTTGGTATTGGCACAAAAACAGACCCACAGACCAGTGGAACAGAATAGAAAATCCAAACATTAACCCAAACACCTACAGTCAATTAATATTTGATAAAGGAGCCCTGGATATACAATGGGGAGATGAGAGCCTCTTCAGCAGCTGGTATTGGAAAAACTGGACAGCTACATGTAAGAGAATGAAACTGGACTACTGTCTAGCCCCATACACAAAGGTAAACTCAAGGTGGATCAAAGACCTGAATGTAAGTCATGAAACCATAAAACTCTTAGAAAAAACATAGGCAAAAATCCTTGGACATAAACATGAGCGACTTCTTCATGAACATATCTCCCTGGGCAAGGGAAACAAAAGCAAAAATGAACAAATGGGACTATATCAAGCTGAAAAGCTTCTGTACAGCAAAGGACACCATCAGCAGAACAAAAAGACATCCTATAGTATGGGAGAATATATTCATAAATGATGTATCTGATAAGGGGTTGACATCCAAAATATATAAAGAACTCACACACCTTAACAAACAAAAGGCAAATAATCCAATTAAGAAGTGGGCAGAGGACATGAATAGACACTTCTCTAAAGAAGAAATTGAGATGGCCAACAGGCACATGAAAAGATGCTCCACATCGCTGGTCATCAGAGAAATGCAGATTAAAACCACAATGAGATATCACCTCACACCAGTGAGGATGGCCAACATCCAAAACACAAACAACAACAAATGTTGGCCAGGATGTGGAGAAAAGGGAACCCTCCTACACTGCTGGTGGGAATGCAAATTATTTCAACCATTGTGGAAAGCAGTATGGAGGTTCCTCAAAAAAACAAAATAGAAATACCATTTGACCCAGGAATTCCACTCCTAGGAATTTACCCTAAGACTGCAGCAGCCCAGTTTCAAAAAGACATATGCACCCCTATGTTTATCGCAGCACTATTTACAATAGCCAAGAAATGGAAGCAACCTAAGTGTCCATCAGTAGATGAATGGATAAAGAAGAGGTGGTACATATACACAATGGAATATTATTCAGCCATAAGAAGAAAACAAATCCTACCATTTGCAACAACATGGATGGAGCTAGAGGGTATTATGCTCAGTGAAATAAGCCAAGCCGGAAAAGACAAGTATCAAATGATTTCACTCATATGTGGAGTATAAGAACAAAGAAAAAAACGGAAGGAACAAAACAGCAGCAGACTCACAGAACCCAAGAACGGACTAATAGTTACCAAAGGGAAAGGGACTGGGGAAGATGGGTGTAAAGGGAGGGATAAGAGGGGAAAAAGGGGCATTACGACTAGCAGATGCAATGTTGGGGGGCCACGGGGAGGGCTGTACAACTCAGAGAAGACAAGTAATGACTCTATAGCATCTCACTACGCTGATGGACAGTGACTGTAATGGGGTTGGTGGGGGGGACCTGATGAAGGGGGTAGTTTAATCACCATAATATCGCACATGTAACTGTAGGTTAATGATACCAAAATAAATTATTTTAAAAAAATACTTCATGCCTCAAATGAAGGAAATCTAGTGTTTGATCCTTTGAAAAATAATAAAGACAAAGTCTTCAAATGTCTTTCAAAAATTTCAGAAGAAAACAGGCATAAACAGTGTCACTATTGTTTCTCAGCTCATGTCAACCCGAGTAAGAATGGCTCCAGCTGAGAACATGGTACTAAGTCTCCGTCAGCCCCAAGGAAAATTATGAAATAGAAAAAAACTAGCTTTGTTCCTCTTCTCTGAAAAGGCCCATCTTCCACACACACCCCCATAGATGGACACCATACCAACCCGTTCTCCAAAATCTTTTAAGACTTCCAACCATCCTTTGTTCAAGTTCCCCACCTCATCATTACATCCAGTTCAGTGCAGCTGATTTCAAGGAGATATTTGTTAGGAGGAAAGAAGCTGATTAAATAATTCACACTAAAGTGTGAACAACTGCCTGTGAGGATTTATAAGGTTGTAAATGATAGCAGAAATGAATTTATGCTTCTTATATTGCAGTAAGCCTGATTAGGCGAGAAACTGTGCAGGTGTAAGAGATATTTTTGAGACAGGACGGCTTTCTTGGACCTTTTAAAATTACACCTCATAGGATTTACAATGCCTACATGTGAGGCCCGTCCACTCCCGACCGGCCCCTGAGCCCAAGCTCTACAGCTCTAAAAGCCATGGCAAAGTCTTCCCAGTCTTCAGATAGGGCCCGTGAGAAAACTGGGCATCGAAGGAGTGCAGAGATGAACATGCTTTCTGGCTGCGGAGGTTTCCTAACACCAGCAGAACCAGTTTGGAAGGTGTAACCACTCAATTTCAGAGGGTGAGTGGCCGGGCCACCCAGAGGGAGGCAAATAGGGCCAAGGAGCCCAGTCTGGGAATTAGGAGACCAGGATTTCCGCTGTTCAGCTATGTAGCCTGGAATGGCGGTGTTTCTTTTCTTTCGTTGTCCCATGTGATGGGGCTGGAGCCGGTCCGCAGGGCCCTCCTTTCTGCCCTCCACGATGCTCTTGGAGAATCACAATGGCCTTGACAGGACTGAAGCTCCAGGCCGGCAGTGGGTTATGCTTTGCTGCCACCTCGTGGAGAACACAGGTAATACTCTAACATAAAGGCACGATGTTTGCTCAGGAATTTTGAAATTAGGGGAAATGTTCTAGTATGACCTCCTAATTTTATTGATCCAGTGGACCTCAGAATGTGGACACTGAGGTCTTAAAAGTTCTCCCAGTGTGTGCTAATTTCTTAAAGTGTCTGTGAGCATAATAGGATTCATAGTTGTCTTCCATGACCTTATCAGAGCCGTCACTAAACAACCACTAATAGCAACTTCTGTGTGCCTGCCCCTTTCCTCTCCAGTCCTGACATCAACCCTGCTCACCCACTTATACAGGTAAGAAAAATCAGACGCAAAGATTTTAAATAACTTGCCACTCAGTTAAGTAAATATCAAGGAGCCAGGATTCAAACCTAGAAGACTCCAATTCAATGCTTTTCCATGCAGCTTATCGACCAACCATTTATCAGGGTGTTGACCATTTATCAAAAGCATCCCCACCCCTTTGTTCTGTGCAAGGAGACTTATGCACCAGCGACAGGAGCAGATGGAGTTCGCAGCTTGTGGAGGGGACCAGAAAACCTCTACTGTAAACAGGTGCCAAACCTGAATAAACAGCAAAGAGGGGGAATTTCCAAACAGGTGCTGCCGGCCTTGCAATGGACTCCTTGAAAGGGGAAAGGCAATCTTCAGCTGAGAGCAGCACTGCTTGACGTGTGGTCCACAGGCAGTGCCTGTCTGTGATGACGTTCGTGCAGGAATGGAGCGCAGTGTCATCACATGGTAGTTCAACTAATATATTGTGTCTGTTGTATCTAATAAAAATTGCCGGGTGGAGGGGCTTATATTTTGTATGACACTGCCTTTTGTTTCATTTTTCTGACCACTCATTGCTACTGCATTTACAACAGCTTTGGTCTCAACAGATTGGAAATTTAAGAAAATGTATACTTCCCGGGTCTCTCCTGTGGGCAGGAGGAAGTGATTGGCACAGCCTCTGAGCCAGAGCCTCGGTTACTTAAGAAAACAGCAATCAAAGCTATTGCTACGATACAACAGCACTTTCTAGTTTTTAAAGCACTTTCACATACAACTCCTTCGGACCCACAGCCAACATGTGATGAAGGCACAACAGGAAGTATGTGTCCATGTTACAAATGAGGCAACCGAGGCTCAGAGAAAGAACGAGTGATTGCGCAAGAGCAAGGGATGCAGCCCAGACTGAGAGCTTGCCCTCTGCCCTCTTCCTACTCAGGTGCCCTTTCCACTCTCAGGAGATCTGCCCCTCAGCAAAGAGCCACTTCCTACCCCTTTCAAGGCTTGGGAATGCAAAATCCATGACCTCTTTCCCCAAGCCCTTGCAGCATGCCACACTCTTGCCCCTTCTGCAGGGGCGAGGCTGAACAGAGAAACACCCTTGGGTAGAGTGTCTGCACTGTCACATAGGCCCAAACCGGTGTTTCCAGCCCCTTTTTCTTTGCACTGGGGCCAAGAACACATGTCCCGTGCAGCAGCCAGCACGCTGTGCACTTAATAAATCACCCGGATGTTTCTTTGCTGCCAAGTCTGGCCTTAATGATTTGCACATTAGTCAGCATCATAATGAAGCAGTTGTGAAAATAACCCAGTCTCTTAAGCTATGAGCTTTCAAGTTTGATTCTCTACAGTTGAGGTTAGAGTCACCTCATTATGTGACGGGTGCCCAAAGACTGTCCTCAGAACGCATGCCAGGGGCTTCAGGAATGCCAGGGGGCTCCTAACGGGAGTCCACATTCTGTGCTTGAGCTCTCGCTGTCCTCTGGGGATTTAGGACGAAGTTATTAATATTTCAGACTATCTGTACTGCTTCCCTTATGAAACAAAAGTTCATCTGAACGAGTGGCTGATGCTGACATAGCCTCTTGAGAGATGTCCCTTTTCTTTCCAGACCCTGCTCTGATGTCGGGAGAATTTCTCCTCCAGGTATGGTGAAGGGACAGTCAGCGTAAGAAGCCCCAGGACAAAATGAGCACCAAAGCAGCTTCCTCTCCCCACTCCTATTTCCTGTCCCTACCCAGCTCTGAGTCCTCCTGCCATTATAGGCCTCCTTGAATAGCCACTTCTTCCAAGGCACCAAACAAAACCTTCTAGTTTGGAGGTGCTCCCTGGCCAATGTCTTGCTCCCCCATCAGAAAAGACAGTTCTGGAATCCTCAGAGGCTAAAAGAAAGGGGAACACCCAGGCAAGAATGAGTAACAGCTGATCTCTGTCTTGGAGGACAGAGGGTGGGAGGACAGGAGATGGACCGTCTTCCCTGCACACCCCAGTCCGCAGCCTCCCTGGGGCCACCAGTCCTGGGTTCAGGTTCCTGCCACAGAATGTTGGCAGTGCCACAGCCACTCTCGGGACACTGCTCCACAAGCCGAGGCCCAGGCATCACTGACGCCCTCTCTTACCAGCCATCCTGCACCCTCCCACTTTGACCTCTACAACCTCTGCCCCAGCCCCTCATCACTCACTTTGGGCGTGGGGACTTGAAGTCAGGGAAAGCAAGAAGACAGGATGCATTTGAAATAGAAAAATCCAGAAGTTGAGACTTGCTTTCAGGATAACAAGAATAAAATATGCATCCAGTAGCCCCCTCTTACCTACAGGGGATATGTTCCAAGTCCCCCAGTGGATGCCTGAAGCTACAGACAGTGGCTAAATAAACCCTATATGTACTGTTTTTTCCTATACATACATACCTGTGACAAAGTTTAATTTACAAATTAGGCACAATAAGAGATTAACAACAACGATAATAAAATACAGCAATTATACAATATTCTGTAAAAGTTACGTAAATGTAATATCTTTCTGTACTGTGCTCACCCTTCTTATGATGATGTGAGATAATAAAATGCCTATGTGGTGAGATGGCGTGAGGTGAAGGGTGCAGGCACTGGCACTGTGACATAGCGTTAGGCTACTGTTGACCTGATACTATCTCAGAAGGAGCATAAGCTACTTCCAGACTGTGGTTGTCCACGGGGAACTGGAACCACGGAAAACCAAACCACAGCTAAGGGGGGCTGCTGTGACATATTTAATGCAAAACCAGCCTCAGACTGGACTTGGGAGGGAGGTAAGGAGGCTTGGGCATGCTCCCCTGCAGCAGTCTAGAGAAGCCACAGAGGAGCCGGGTGGCTGCAAACACATGCCTTGGACCACATGTGGGACCCAGGGAGCCGCTGGCTGCAAGTCACAGGTTTGTAGCCCCAGCCCCAGAATCACAGGATTCACTTTACAGTGGGGAAAATAAGGCTCAGTGTGGGGAAGGGACTTCTTGGGCCAGTCCTTGCTAGTGGCAAGGCAGGGGACATAAATGACTTCTCTTGAAATAAAATGCTGTACGCATGTATGCAAATCATATGCAAATATGCGTGAACCTTCTCATCTTCTTACAATGGAATGTAGCCCTTGAGAAAATACCTGTGGAAATGCCTGTTTTTGCTCTAAGTATTTTCTGGAAATAGTTGCTTTGCTTCCTATAGCCCCTCTGAGCACTTAGTCCTTGTATGCTTGTCAGACCTCGCCCGGGTCAACCCCAGACACTTGGCCACTATGTCCCTCCCTTCCTTCGGTAGCTGACCCGCCAGAGCGCGCTCCCCGACCCCAGCCCCCATTCCCACCCTTGCTCAGCTCTCGTTTCTTCCTTCCTCCAGCCCCACAGCCCACCTCACTCCCCACTGCCTGCCCACCCTTCATGGCTGTGGGTGGCTTACCATGCCCGGGGGACAGAGGCAGCCGGAGACACAGCCCACGCTCATGCACTCCAGGTCGTAGTTCTGGCAGGTCTTGGCACACTCCAGTCCTTCAGCCCGCGGGCTGTCAGCAGGGCACACCAGCTTGACCATGGGGGGCCGGCAGGACAGGCTCCTCTTGCCTTGGAGACAGGAAAATCAAAGAGGCCATTCACGCAGGAGTGGGTGGCTCTGCCTTCCACACCGTCCTTGGTTCCCTGGCCATACCACTCAATCCCAGAGACTCTGAGCCACCCTGCCCCTGGGATGGAGACCTCTGGCCGGGTCAGGTACTGAGCTCAGCTCCCTGTGTGGCCCTGGGGAGGCAGCCTCCTCTCATCTGAGCTTGCGGCCTGCGCCTGGGCTGAAAGCCCCTCTCCCGATCAGCAGCCCTCTGGTGGCCCCTCTCCTCATCCCCCTCAATCCTGTCCTAGCAACGCGCACTGAAGTCAGAACACACTGCAGTAATGTCCAGTCCCAGGCTATAAAGGACCTGGGTTTGGTTGCTAAAAAGGAACCTTTACAGGCCCCAACAGACGGCTCCTAAAATGGCTACAACTGATTTGTACTCACAATGTGACTTTAAATGCCTCTGCTCGCATGCCCGCCTCTGCCCTGCCACTGGCCATCCCACCCACTCTGTTTAAATTTGTGACACTCCAGTCGTTGAGACACCTGCCTGCCCTCCTTGCCTTGTCATTCTCTGTCTGATCACTGTTGATACAACATCCGATACACTACATATTTTATTTAATTGTGGATTGCCCACCCACCCACTAAAAGATATGCTCCATGAAGGCAGGGTTTTTATCTACTTTGTTCACTGTCGCATCACATAGTAGGATCGGTGGCAGACTGACTAAATGATGACAGCAGATGTGGACAGAGCCCCTTTCTTTCGAGAACCCTGATGCACTGAACAGCATTTATATCTTACCACACATAGGGCTTACTACCCCTGTGGCCCTGAAAGCCAGAATTTGCAGCCTTATTTTTATGTGGAAACTTTTGTGAAGTACCTGAAACCCTCAGAGGTTATATGGCTCCTCTGAATCACACAAAATTCTAGAAGTTTCCTGACCTTGAAGAAGACACTACCTTCCAGTGACTAGATTAGAAGGATTTCATCAGGAGGAAGCACTGGAGATGGTTCAAGAGGCAGGATGTCCCAGAAGGGAAGGAGTGTGACGAAAGGCCGCAGTGCCAGAGTGAGACAAAGAAAGGCGGAAGGATTGTGACCTTGAGATCTGCTCTGGACTGCATGTTTGTCCCCCTAGAGCTCCTAGGGTGAGACTTAATCCCCGAAGGTGGTGGTGTTAGGAGATGGGGCCTTTGGGAGGTGATGTGGTCCTGAGGGTGGAGCCCTCACGAATGGGATTAGTGCCCTTAGAAAAGAGGTTCCAGGAAGCTGCCTAGGCCCTTCGCCCAGAGGGGGACACAGTGAGAAACCTGGGATGTGGAAGAGGACCTTCCCCCGGGGCCTGCTGGCATCCTGACCTCAGACTTCCAGGCTCCAGGACTGTGAGCGATACATCTCTGTTGCTCGTAAGCCACCCAGCCTGTGGCTTTCTGTTCTAGCAGCCGGAACAGAATAAGCAGGGTCACAAGTCCTGATCTCAACTCGTGAGCTACCCACTTGCTTGGGCTCTTGCCCAGCGCCAGGCTAAGGGATGCCACCCAAACAGGAAGGCAGGGGAGCCGGGCTTCCCACCCAGAGCAAGCCGGGACACAAGCACATGGTGCAGACCTGCGTCACTGAGAGAGGGGCTTCTTGAGGAAGGAGAGGGGCAGAAAGACAAGAGGTCAAGCTTGAGGTTAAAAATAACATAGCCCATTTATTTGCCTAAAGGCACCGCTCTCCCACCTATGAAGAGACCCTTCCAAGCAAGGATGATGGGTCGTTCTGGAAGCTAGGAAGGCCTCCCATCCATGAGCGTGAACATGGTCCCGCAGCGCCAGCTCAGCCCTTTCTCCCTTCCGTGCCTCCTCCTTAAAGTGCAGCAATCATTAGGACCAACAAAATGAGAGCGATGGGTCCCAACCCCCCCTCTGAAAGCCACCTGAGAAGCTTTCTAAGGAGCGTCCTTGTCAGCATGTCCCTACATAGAGAGGCCCCTGAAGGAGGTGGTTTTCACCACAGTCAAGGTGACCAGCTCACTCGCCACCAAGGTCACCATGGATGAAATGGAGATCTCCCTGCATCCATCATGCAGATAATTCAGTCTTTCTGCTGTCACAGAATAAAATTCTTCCTGCCTCAATAATTGGGACGTACATGTACAGAGGCACATTAGACAGAATGGCCCAGCTCTCCCAGGTGGCCCGCATGAGAAGTCTGGGCAGGGGGAGACGAAGGGCCCCTCCAGGGGGCGGTACTCACTGCGGTGAGACAGGGGACTGCTGAGGACAGTGTCCGGCAACAGGCTTCCCGGGGCTCCACTCGGGGTGCAGTGCATGAAGCCGTCCTCACAGTAACTGCGGGGAGGACAGACCCCGCTAGCTGTGTACAAGGTCATGCACTTGCTGGCTCTGCGTCCTCACCTGCCACTCGCCCTCTGCCCCCTCCAGCGGGACTCTCAGTCCACAGCTGGTCTGAAACACACCCACCAGGGCCACCAACGGCCCGCATGTCAGTAAACCCAGTGGCACTGCCTTCCGACCTTCTCTCGCTTCTTCCCTTCAATGTCACTCAGTATTGCTGAGTTCATTCTTCTAGAAAACACAATTCTCGCCTGGTTTTCACCCTCTTTCCCCAGCTGCTCCTTCTCAGGCTCACTGTAGCTCACCCCCTTCTGCTGGCTCCATCTCAGGCCCTCTCTCCTCCCTTTACTGTGTCATTCACACTGCAATTACACGTGACGCACCAATTTACATCAGCCACTCAGGTCTCTCGTTTGAGCCGCAGACCCATGTATTCAAGGGCCAGTGTGACGGTCACCTTAGTGCCTCAGAGACGCTTCAAGCTCAGCAAGTCCAAACCTGAACTCATGACCCCCAAAGCTGGTTCCCCTCCAGGGCTCGGACTCCCCACAAACCAGTCACCCAGGGACCAGCCCTGACGCACCTTCTCCCCACCTTCTGTATGTGACTCGTCACCAAGCCCTTGGACGTTCTCTCCTAAATATCCCTGGAATTCATACCCACTTCTCTGTTGCCGCACCATGAGCCACCATCACTCTCACCTGGACAGTGCAAAGCCCCCCCAGCTGATGTCTCTGCACCTTTCCTGCCTCTCCAACACATGCCTCTTGGCAGCCCAAGTACCTTTTCAAAACCTAAAGCTGATTATGTCACATCCCTGCTTGGAAGCCTTCAATGGCTTCCCCTCAACTGGCCTTACGAAAAAGATCAAGCCCCACATGTGGCCTCCCTGCCCTTTCCGTCGTTTAATCTTGCAGGCGCATTGCTCCCTTCAAACTCAAGGGCTTTTGCTCCCATGGTTCCTCTCATCTAATCTCACTTTCGCCCACCACACACACACAACGTGCTTTGTCCACCCGCATTTCAAGCTTTCATAGACCACATACTTCTCTTCCTACCACATGCGTACTTTATGCATTTGAATTACTACTTGGTGAACCTCTCTGTCTCTGTCCCGGGACTATAAGATCCAAGAGGGTAGAAACCATGGCTGGTCTTGCTCTTTGTATCCCGGCATCAGCATAAGACTTTGCTTACAGTTCTCAATTTTTTTTTTCTTTTATTCCTATCCTCCAATCCCATCCCCTTTAACATGGGCAACTATTTTCATGGTATCTATTCTCCAGAGTGGTTCCCAGGGCCCCCCACATACTGGTGCTCCCACCCTGTGCAACCCCCTCCTACACTGCACCGAGGTTTGTTGGTGTGACCAATAGCCCCCAGCAACAGTAACATCCCACAGACCATCTGTCACTTTCAGTCAGGTCATAAAGATTCTGCAGGGTCGGTCTGGGTCTCTCCCTGGAGTGACTCACTCTGGGGAAAGGATGCTACAAGCAGCCCTGTGGCAAGCTCCACTTGGCCAGGAACTGAGGCCTCCTGCCAACAGCTGTGAGAATGAGCGGGGCTCGGCAAGGACCTCCAGGTGACGGCGGCCCTGACCAGCAGCCCGACTGCAGCCTTCTGAGCAGACCTGAGCGGAACCACCCAGCCAGGCTGCTCCTGGATCCTGACCCTTAGAGACAGTACGATCGTTAATGTTTGTTATCTCAAGCTGCGAGATTTGGGGGGAGTTTTGTATGCAGGAATGGATAACTAATACGATTTCATTCTGTTTAATGTACATCAGACTGAGTAGGTTCCTATCAAATCTGTGATTGTTTTACATGTATATATGTTTAATTTATACAAATGATATTATCTTATATACCACACGGTGTTTTGCTTTTCTCATTCAGCACAATGTGTTTAAGATTGGTCCCCGTTAATATGACCTGCTTCCAAGGCTGCCCGGCAGTCTGCAGCCTGCACCCACTACATCTGACGTCCCAGTGGTGGACACAGAGTGGTGCCTACTCCTTGCAGCCACTGCAAACAGGCTGTGATGAACATCTTTGTGCACGTGCTCTTAAGAACCTATGTGAGAAATTCTTTGGTATATATGCCCAGGAACAGAGCTGGGGGATATCGGGCATGGATATCTAATGTGCATATGCTGTACCAATCACTCTCCCGAGTGTGGGTACAGTTGACCTTGGGTTTGAAGGGAGCAATGTACCTGCAAGACTGATAGAAGGACAGGAGGCTGAAGAGGAGAGAGGTAGCAGGGGCCAGATGACCTGGGGCCTGGGAGGCCACATTAGGGACTCCCTCTTTATCCTAAGGCCCATTGAGGGGAAGCTATTGAAGGCTTCCAAGCAGGGATGACACAATGAGATTTAGGTTTTGAAAAGACTCTGGGAGTATCTGACCTAGCCTATATCCCACCATAGCAGATCAGGGGGCCCATGTCCTGCAACCCTGCCAACACTTGGCATTTCCCAGATTCCAAATTTTTCCAGTCTAACTGATATGAAGTAATACTCATTGTTTTAATTTGCATTTCTCTGAGCATAATGACTTTGAACATTTTTAATGAGGCTGCTGTTCAATCCAAATTTGTTGAATGAGCAAGAGAATCAGACCTTCTCTCTTAGAGCACAGCCAGAGCCTGTGCCTTCCGGGTTTTAACTAATACCTGGTTAAAAAAACAATCCTCCCCCAAATGCCATGCTCTATCTGTCACCTGGACATGACCCAAAGGCTTAACCTTATGTTTTAAAAATAGCCTTACAGATCAATTATAAATCAACTCCTGGCCCAGAATCTGGTCTGCAACAGAGTAGGCTGTCCCCCACTGTGGTGGCTGTGGGTGACCAAACAATGGTCTGAAGAAATTCCAGAGCGTTCGTACCATCCTACCACCTTTTCACAGGCATCACCAGGATTTGCTCCAGTGGGGCTCAATCCTCAGTGTGATAATAAAATATAATAAATAATAAAAATAAACACCCACAAACAAGCCCTACATTCCCTCTGGCTCACATTCTCCATGAAACCCAACTTTCTATCTAAAGTGGAGAAACAGTCAATAGCTTTCAGCCCCGGGGCCTGAAGCCGAGTGAGACACGCGAGAGGAGGCAGTCCCGGAAAGGTCACTGCAGAGCAAACCCTGAGAAAAGCCTGAATACAGGGCTCTTCCCCAGCCCGATCGCCCAGTGCTGCCTTTCCCCTGCTCCCTTCCCTGTGCCTCTGATATGGTAAAATCACCTGCTACAGTTGCTGCCCTCCAAGCCACCCCAGGCCTCTCCCCTCTGGCTTCTTTCCTCATCGCAGTACTGAAACATGGGGGCCACCATGACCTTCTGATCGCCAAATTCAACAGCCTAGTCTCTCTGAGTTCCTGGTTCTAGTCTCTTGCTGGGTGATTTGAGGAAGTGATAATCTCTCAAAGCCTCAATTTCCTTACTAAAAAAGCAACTTCTGCCTGCCTAATAGCATTGTTTTAAGGTCTCGGAAAGAAACACCTTGAAAACTGTAGCCAGACAACTGTAGTGAAGCAGCCCCTGGGCTAAGGTCGATGCTCAAACCAACAGAAGCTGGTCCCTTCCCTGCCCTGGTACGGCCTTTTCCCAGGGCCTCTCTCCTAGGGTCCTCTTTCTCCTGCTCTGGCCCTCTGAAATCCCCCAGCCCTGGACTCTGTCCTCCTCTTCCTGCGTCCACTCCCCACAGGGAGCCTGGCCAGCCCTATGGCTCTGACCAATACGTCTTCACAAATCCGTCCTCCAGCCTCAATCTCTCACTCAAGTTCCAGGCCCATAATTCCAGCTATTGGTTCCAGTCACTCATCAGATACCGTCTCAGTTAACTCAAGTCATCAATGCCAAAACCACTCAGTATCTTCCCTCGACCTACAAAGAGCCCCCAGCTGTTCTTGCATCATTGTCTTGAGCATTCAAGTAGAGAACCCTGGGGCCATTGCCAACAAATCTCCTTCCAAACCTCTGCCAGTCGGCTTCCTTCTCAAAGTTCCTAGCTTCTGTCCCCTCTCCATGTCCATTGAAGTTTCTCGGCCCAGGACCTCAGCATCTTTTCACCTGACTGTGTCAACATCTTCCCCCCAATTAATCTCCCTGCCATCATAACTCATGCAGCTTCCCAAACCCACTCCCTAAAGCCACATGTTGATCCTATTTGCTCTCTGCTCCACCTTCCAGCGTCCCCACTGCCTACTGCTCAAGCATCCATCCTTACCCTATCTTTCAAAGACCCCTGAAGCTGGTCCCCAGCTCCCTCCAGTCTTATTGTCTCTTCCCCAGAGGACCTACCTTGGTGACAGGCGAGTTCTCCTGCGCGTTTCAGTCCCTGCGCCTCAGCCCCACCCAGAAGGCCCTCCTCCATCAGTCCACCCCCTCTGCTCTGAGTCCCCCTCACCCTCAACAGCTGCCTCCTGCATTGAGTTTTGCCAATTCCTCCCCAACGGAAACAATCCTCACCTGTTCTGAATGAGTTAGGGATTTTTAGGTCTATGATATGGTGGGTCTACCAAATATCACAGTTATTTTATCTCAGTAGACATTGATTGTACCTGCTTTTTGCCAGACTATGTTAGATGCTGGGGATCAGGCCTAAGACATGGTCTCTACTGTTGGGGAGTCTAGAAGGGAGATACAACACATATTTCTGAAGTCCAAGCCCATTGACCATAACTGTTTTTAACACAAGTGTGAACACCCTGCTGTGGGTCCATGATACTGGAAGGGACCACAGATTCCTCTCACTGGGGCGATGAGAACAGCTTCACACCAAATGGAACGTGCAGACCTCGTGTGGATATTGACTTGAACAAACCAATTATTAAAAGACACCTTGTGACAATCAGGACAAGTGAACAAGGAGGGAATATCAGATGACATTAAGGAAGTACTGTGGATTCTTGTGAAGGTCAGGGTTTTTTTTAATGCTTCTCTGTTAGAAATACATACTCAAGTATTTTCAGATTAAATGATATAATATCTGAAGTTCTCTTTAAACCACTCCAGCCAAAAAGAGAAGGAGGAAATAGATAAAATACAAGTGGCAAAGGTCTGACAATCACAAAAGTTGGGGCTGGATGCATTAGGGCTGACTCCTCTTGCTTTTCTCTCTACTTTTATGACCAAAACTTGCCATGATCAGAACATTTTAGCCAGTCTCCCTAGTAGACCATCAGCTTCTTGGGGTCCCACACTGTGTCTGGGTTCCTCTTGAGATCACTCGTCTCTAGCCCCACAGGACAGAACAGGTGCCCAGGAAATGCTGGTCCGACAGATGTCCTGTCACAAATGTCTTCTGAGACCGAGACAGCCCTGCTGACCAACACGGCGGAGGGCTGAGGGAAGGGCTGCAGGAGGCATGCGTGATTCGGAGCTGTTTTCAGGGAAGGGCATGAAGCCAGTCTGGACAGCAATGCCCCCTTGAGGCAGGGCTGCTGTGGCATTTTTTCTTCTGGCTCATATGCTTCAGCCTGAGAACACTGACAGGGCTGAAGGGGTGGGGAGAGGGAGACCTCCCATTTCCTGTTCTAGAACAGGGAAGCTGAGACCTAGAGCAAGGACATGGGGCTCAACGCAGGGTAGACGACGACAAGGATCAAGAATTCCTACTGCCGGCCCAGAGTTCTAGCTTCCTGTGTGAGATGGCCTGGGTGGAATCCCAGCTCTGCTCCTGACTTGCTGTGCAACTCTGGACACGTCACTTCCTTTCTGGGGCCTCAGTTTACCCACCCATTAAATGAAGGACTTGGAGGACCATTTTCCTTTCCGGCTCCGCCATTCCAGAGGTCTCTGGTCCTGCCACTTGCACTTACCACATGGTGTGATGGTCTGAGAAGATGTCTTCGGGCTGGAAGATCTCACCATCATAGTAACAGGGGCACTGGGCCTTGGGCACGCAGTCCCCCCTCTCATCCAGGTAGAGTCCTGGGGGGCAGAAGCAGCCCTCCAGGCAGACCTCGTTGCATTCCTCATCCGGGTAAGAGAGGGATCGGCAGGTCATGTTGCAGGGAGTCCCACACTGCAGGTACACCTGGCCCTGGGGGCAGCTCAGCGCTGGAAGAGCAGGGAGGGCAGGCAAGCCTCAGGGGACACATTAAGATGACAAGGACTGTGGTTCTCGGATGGGAGTGCCACCCCTTGCAGCTGTGAGCCCCAATTATACCTGGGTGGTCACCACCTTACTTTCCCCCGCTGAGCTAAGGTGCACTTTCATGCTCACAGGGCCTATTATCATTATGGATGCACACATTTTCACCTCTGCTTAACCAGAGGCATTGCCCTGGAGTCTGAAAGCCTGGGACAGAGCAGAAATCCTGGTGGCTTTTGAAGCTGTGACTCCGAAGAACTGGGAGCGAAGGGCAAGGGTGTCTCTCCCCCGAGGAGGACAGTAACGGCTACCGTTTGGGGAGCACCTAGCACCCTGCTCTTCACGCAGGGTTTATGCTTTTACACCTCTCAGTGAGTTAGGCTCCTAATCCCCTCCCGACAGGTGAGAAAACTGAGCTGAAGTTCAGTGACTTGCTGGGGCCCTGGCTCCCAGGAGGAAGCAGAGGCGGCATCTGTGACCGAAACTCACGCTCTTAACCATTACGCTCTAAAAAGGAAACAATCCCTAGGAAGCCCTGCTCTTGAGGACACACAGTCGCTAACCGCAGGCACGCTCCTGTCCCTGCCCCACCAAAGTGGGCGGCACCATGTCCCGGCAGCCTTCACTCCCTGGCCTCCTACAGAGAAACAGCATAGTGACTCTGTGGCATCTTACTACACTGAAGGACAGTGACTGCACTGGGGTATGGGTGGGGACTTGATAATATGGGTAAATGGAATAACCACATTGGTTTTCCATGTGAAACCTTCATAAGAGTGTATATCAATAATACCTTAATAAAAAATTTTAAAAAAAAAGGGAAGTGCAGCAAAGCGACAGTCGCTAAGAGCATGGGATTCGTGTCCCAGGTTCCTGGGCTCGAGCCCCAGTTCTGCCATCCATTAGTGACATGACTGGGAGCAGTTTCCTCACTGGAATATAATAATATCTATTCATCTGAGCCATGGGGACAGTGGTGTGAGCTAACATGCACCGCCTCACACGTGGTAAGTGTTCATGCTATTGTTGTCATTATGGTTAAGATACTCCTGATTATAATCAGGTGGAAGCCCCCAGCCCGGGTCCAGCAGGCCCCTGTGGGAGGGGTGTCCCAGAGAAGGCTCTAGGCCTACGAGGACAGGGCACTCCTGGATTCTGGCCAACACATAACACACTTTCTGGGATCATGGTTGTCTCATGATAACCCTAATGGGGAAATTCTTTGCTGGCAGGTGTGGGGAGCACACCATCCTTCAAAATGCTCTCCGCTGCTGATCAGCGTTTGCTGGAGAAATGAGAACTTTGCTCTGGGGACATTTCCCTGGGACCATGAGAAGGCTTCACCTCTCAGGTAGAATCCATTTCTACAGCAGAAACCCACTGGCAGGGCATTTCGCAGTAGCTGTAAAAGGAAGCTGTGGCCATGAACCTCAGAACTGGACGGTGGGGGGTGGGGGGACCCTCTGAGAGCCCTGCAGCCTCCCCCCCTGCAACTGTCCTGAGCTTGGTGTCTGTGGGCCGCTGGAAAGGGGGGCGCTGTCACCATATTAAATGTCTATTTTTCTCTGAACCTGCACAGAGGTTAGGTCGTCAGGTGAACACCTGGTGAGGGCAGGCTGAGATGGACAAGCTGGGCAGCAAAGGCGGGAATCCCTTCACCTCACTGAACGCAGCAGGATCGGGGCACAGTCCACCTGTTAAGAGGCAGCTGAGCTGAGAGCTTTCTTCTCTGGCAGACTGACTCTAGAGCTGGCTCGGAGCCCTATTAAATTCCCCCTGCAGCCTTCCTCCCCAGAAGAAGCAATGTGCAGCCTGCCAGGGGCTGGGCTCGGGGTGCTGAGATGGGAAGGCTCGGTCGCTGCCTTCAAAGATCCCTTGGTCTTATCTCCCCAAAGGAAACGTAACCCATGTGCAAGGAAAAAAGATGTGTATGCTTCCCCCGAATCTCCTCACAGCACCCCACAAAATGGACACATGGTTAGACCTCACTGCATGAGTGTCCCCAATTGCTGTGGCCTCCTCTTACGGATGGAGTTAGTGGTTTAGGGGGCTCTGTTTATTCTCAGGAAGGGAAAAATGCGGTACCGGGTGAAGGCAGGAACCCAGGAGTCCTGCCCACACTCCTTGGGCTCAGAGGAACACCCCAAACCCACCTGGCCAGGCTTTTCCCTGGTTCACCTCCATATAAGCCCCTAGAGACAGATCCTTCGTGTCCTTAAAAGTCTCCGGGGAAACTCCTTCCCAGCGTCCCTCACTTTCTGCGGTGTCATAAAGCCTCAGAGGGCAGGAATGTCTCCAGCCAGACCTGAGCCCTGCCACCGCACGGCCAGCCCATTCCCTCCTGGCCTGTTCTCGGGGGAGGTTAAGAAGAGCTGTTCTGGAGAAATTAAAGACTATTTCGGTGAGCCCTCAGCATTCCAGGAGAAGGCCCAAAATCAGGAAATGCTTCAGATGCTGGAGCACACCCATGATGCAGAACTTCTGATCCTGGGGGACAACCAGAGCATGCGCATGAACAGCCGCCCCCCACCACTCACTGCTTTCCCCAGTTTCTAAACAGAGACCCCGATGAGGAAGCCAGAGTCTGAAGGGCTGAGGCGAGGGGCCCCGGTCACAGAGCAGGGGAGTCAGCAAGCTGCCAGCCAGGCCTGAGCCCCAGCTCGCCCCTGCCGGCCCCGGAGCTGCAGGGACAAGGGATGCGCTGCAGGCACCCCCATACTTGCTCTCTTTGGTCCCTCCTGTGAGCCCCGTATGAGCTTGCTTAGGCGGAAACACGAGCTGGCTCATTAAACCCGAATAGCGGCACTTCTAGGGTTCCCGTAGCTACACTTCTATTCAAAGACATGATTCGCCCTTTCAGCGTTCCCCGCAGCTCCCGTTTTCCTGCTGCTCTCAGGACCACCGGCATTTTCATCTGCGAACACATCTACTTCACCCTGAGAGTTGGCATATCCACGACCCCTTGCCCTCCCAGAATATCCTCCTCACTTCCACGTGCTACCGCTACTACTCCACCATCAGAACAACACTTCTCTGCTAAGACAGCGCCTTTCAAAAGCCTGGCTGAGAACACTGCCTCCAGAAAGCCTTCCTTGGTTGCCCCTGCCTTGATCTATCATTTTACTCCGTGTGACAGGCACCTAGTAGGGAAGCAGGGCCCATCTCATCCCAGAAAGGAGGGGCCAGGCCCTACGGCACTCATTGCCTGGCCATGCAGGGCACTGGCAGGTGCGCCCAGAGCAGCAACAAAGTGGGCACCGTGCAGCCACCTGAGGGACTGGGGTGCGGGGCAGATACCAGCCCTAGTGCCAGGACTCTTGACAGAGCAGAGTGAGACTCTAAAGTCAGCAGGGGACGATGATGTCATTCAACTTTCACTTTATACAAGGCCAGCGACCCTGGCCAGGAGCCCAGCCTCAGACGGGGATGCGGGGACCCACTTGGATCTGGGACCCACTCGCTCCTCAGCCTGGCCGTGCATGTACTGAACACCAGGGGGCAGCAGCCACAGGAACGCTCTGCTTGGCAGGGACTCCAAGGCTCTAGGCCTCCAGGGTGGGGGGTCTGACGCGAGCCTGTCCTAGGGGAGAGCCAGTTCCCACCACCCTGTCCTGCGGGAAGATGGGAGGGGAAAGTGGCTGCAAATGAACAGTTCCCACAACCCCTGCTTGCCAGATGCCCCCGGGCTGGTTTCTGAATGCAGCAAGGCAGACAGTGCTTTGAACGGGACAAGTGGGCAGAGCCGCAGGGCATGCAAGGCGTTTGAGCTGGGCTGTGGGCAGGAAGGGCACCCACCGCAGAAGCTGGGCTCCCGCCACGCGATGTTCACGCCTCTCCAGGCACAGGCTGCGGCGTAGCTGGCCACGGCACTGCAGAGGCAGTCCCTGCCGTCGGAGCAGGAGCAGACGTCGTAGCGGCAGTTGTGCAGGTAGGGCAGAGGGCTCACGGCGTGGTGGCAGGCCTCAAACTTGGAGGACGTCAGGAGGGCGCACGCCTCCTCGGCAAACCTGGCTGCGGGGAGGGAGGGGGCAAGCACCATAGCTCCTCGGTGGAGACCCCGGAGGACATGACAGCCCCCACTCTGAGAACCCCCCCCCAGCTTCCGGCTCAGCAGCACGCCCGGCACAGACGCCTTCTCCTGGCTCAGGGCATCCCTACGAAGTTCCTTCTGCAGCCAATACACTTTACTAATTACTTTCGGCTTAAATACATGATAAACTGCATTTCCAGAGCACACACCCCCTGACAAAGGGAGAAATAATTCCATGGAGGGTTGGGTAAGACGGAGAAGGTAACGGTCACCCCAGCGGGTGGTATGATAATTAAGTTCTGAGCTGGTGTGGCTGCTGCTCTAGCAGAGAAGGTCTGGGGGCAGGAACTATGTGCTGTTCTTTTTTTCCCAGGGTTTGGCCCACTGGGGTGCTCAATAAAGGGACTATGAAAAAAATTATCCAGATACAGATATTCGAAGGCTGCTGGTAAGCAAAGTGCCCCTCCACCCCGCGGTGGGCGCCCTGTCCCCCGGAATGCGTGGGGCCTTGGGGACCTCAGGGCCCTGCCGAGGGCACCCCCGCCTCCCGGGCTCATTACTCAGGCGCGGGTTGAGGTGACATGGGTCGCCACTCGGCCGCCGCAGGTCTTCACAGTGCCCGTGCAGCTTCCAGGCGTTGCCGAAGTCCTCCACCAGGGCCTCCACCAGGCCTGCGGGCGTGAGGAAGTCATCGCCCTTGTTGCCGTTGTAATTGCCACACAGGCCGCAGGTCCTCCCGGCGTAGACAGGGGACAGCTGCCCAAGAGGGGGACCACCTTGGAGCAGCGGCCACCAAGGCAGCCCCAGCTTCCCTTCACTCCTGAGATGGTTTTTGTCAAAAACGCTCCCCAGGGAAAAAACAAGTATGAATCTAATAAACCGCAGCTAAGCCCTAGATGCAGAAGGAGAGACAAAACTAACTGCAGCATAAGCTTGCCACCAGCGATGTCCCCACTCTGCCCCATCCGGGTCAGAGACCAGTCGTGCCCGGCAGGACTTGGGAGATTCTCTAGGCATTTAAAGACGGAGACACTGAGTCCCAGAGAAGGAAGGGGGCTTGTCTGAGGCTGCAGAGGTCGTGGCAGAGCAGGGACAGTGGCCAGGTGAGCCCCGGCCCAGTGTGACCTGTGCCACCCTGGCCGGTCAGAGGGGATGCCTGGGCCAGGGTCCCGACACCACGGGAATCAAGTGCAAAGTCAGCACCCCTTTACCGAGCACTTACACGGTCACCCCTGTGGGAGAAGCAGGCTGAGTCCGTTATGGTCCCAGTCCTCTCCGAGCTCTCACTTGGTGACCGAGAACAGCGCCTTTCTAACTATGTATTTGAAACGCAGCCACTGAGCATCACTGAAGAGAAAAGGCCATAAGCCAAAGAGGACTCGGGGGGTTGCGATCAGAGAAGGTGGGGTCAGCAAGGACTCTGGGGCAGCCTGCGGTGACCGGGGGCCAGGGTCAAGCTCCAGGCCATCGGTTTGTGGCTCATTCTCCAGCCTTCTAAGCCTGAAGTGCACACTCACGACAGACTTGCCTTTCACACTTCACAGCTGGGGCATCCACTGCTTCTATTGCCAGGGCCCCGATTCAAAGATGGAGCTGAGGCTGGGGCCCCGGAGGCCTGACTCCAGTCCTGCACGTAGTTAACATGGCCGGTTGTCCCCCTGGGTTCCGAAAACCTCACGAGCCAGCCTGGGCCCCGTAGGGTCACCCTGGAGTCCCTTCCAGCCTCCAGCTCTAACTTCACAGAACGCAGCATGAACAGTCTAATGGAAGGCTCCAGACCCATGTGAAACATACCCAAGGAAATATCATTAAAAGAAAGAGGATGCAGTAATGTTTCCTTGCTTCTTCACAAATATCAAGTGTTGGCACAGGTAAATGTAAGTCCTGACCAGGCGTTTCCTGTCCCCTTCTCTGCTTTGCTTACTCCCCGGGATTTATAGCCTTCTAACACATGATATAATTTACTTGTTGGTTTGGTTTATTGTCTGTCTTCCCCCATAAGAACTGAAACTAAATGAGGCAAAAGTCCTGGTCTGTTTTGTTTCACTGATGTAACCCCAGCCTCCAGAATGGTGCCTGTGGATGCTCAATAAATATGTGTTGAAGGAATAAATGGCTAAACAAAGGCCTGAATAAATCTGTGCGTGGTTGCTGTCTCCTCCAGACGCAGATGGAAACACAACGCCAGGCTGAGCAGAACGGCCAACTTGGTGATGAGCCGTCCCGGCCCTCTGCCACCCTCAGCGTCCTCTCCCCTTCGTTCTCAGACCCTTTGCACACTCCGCCCAGAGCCCTGTGTTGCTCCCCGCTACCATCCGCCACCCCCTAAGACTCCATCTTCTTCCGTCCCCGTGGTCTGCTGACCTGTCTCGGGGGTCAGCTCAGCCCAGGGTTACCAAACCCGGATGCCAGGGCCCGACACAAGTCCAATATAATCCTGAGATCAGGGGTTCGGAGAACACGCTTGCTCTCTGCAGTAGATCTGGGACCAGTGACACTTCTGACAGGGTGAAGACTGTCAGGGTCTTTTGCACACCCCTCTGCCTAAGGCTGACCTGCCAGCCCCCCAACCCCACCCAGGGACAAGGCATCCACACTGCATCAGGGGAAGGAGACCAGAGAGCCCCAGGCAGCACCCCAGCCTCTCTCGGGGTGACTGTGTCCCCTGCTGCTCCCCTGTGTCCTGCCTCCAGCCAGCGTCCTCCACCGGAGGTCCCACACAGCCTGCCACAGTCAGCGTGGTGACACGCCCCACCTCCTGCCCTGTCCACAAATACGCACTTTCCTTTCCAGCCCCAAACAGGGAGACATTCCTGCAAGCCACGGGGCCCCCTGCGTCTGTCTAAATCGTCTTAGGTTTGCTAAACTGGCCAAACCCCAGATCACCCTGCACCCCATTCCCACAGAAGGAAGTCGCCTCAGAGGGACAAGGACCAGGGCCTGAGGAGGGGAAGGGCAGCGGCCCCAGACAAGACGTTCAGGGCTCTGCAGAGGGCAGAAGCTGTGCAGATGGAGAGCGCCCTCTCTGGGGCCCGGGGAGTGGCCGCGAGAGTTGGGTGGCTGACGGGGGTGCAGGAGGCAACGCGGGAATCAGACAGAGTTCCGGGACTCGCTCTGCACCTAAACGACCGTGAGACCCAGGTAAGTTACTGTCTTGCTCAAGACACGAGGGATTGTCATTTCCAACTACAAATGATGGGTTGACAAGCTCTCCTGGACATGTTCTGTGGTCTGTGGTCATCAGGTCTCGTTTTTGTAAAAGAAAAAAAAATGCGGCTACTTTGGAACTCTCTCAGGGCTGTAGGACCAGACAAAGAACATGGCCTCATGAGGATGAAGGAGGCTAGGATGTCATCAGGGATGCCCCGGATGGCCAGCACAGGGCTGCTCAAGGGCCCTGAGGACCCCGGGATGCGGGAAGGGCTCTCCCAGGACCCTAGGAAAGATCCAAGCAGCAGTTCTCAAAGTGTGTGTCGGAACCCGTGGTGTGTGTGTGGAAGGGATGTAGGGGGGTCTGGGGGGGCCTGAGGCCCTTGCAAGGGGTCCATGAGGCCAAAACTATTTTCATAATAATACTAAGGCCTTATCTGGCTTTTTCCTCCTCATTTTCTTATGCGTGCACAGTGGATTTTTCCAGAGGCTCATGACATACAATATTGCAAATGATTGAGCGCAGAAGGAGCTGTGAGACGACAGCTGTCTTCTGTTAAGCCAGCCATTAAAGAGACTGGCAGAGATGTCAAACACTGATGCTCTTCTCACTACTTATTTTTGCTTGGGAAAACACTTTTCAAAAAAACATATTCTTTATATTAATGTGTAGTGGGTTTATTATTGTTATTTTTAAGTGAATTCACAAATACAAAAATATTTTTTAAGTGTCTCTGATTTAGTTTCCAGTCTGGTAAATATTGATAGATATAACCTTCCTAAAAGATCTTGGCGTCTTCAATGATATTTCAGACCATGAAGGCATCTGAAGACCCAAAAAGTGAGGAGTGTGGTGCAGTAGAAAGGACGCTGCCCGGAGAGCTGGCCCGGCTCTGCCACCCGTCGGGTGTGTAGTGCTGGGCAGGCCTCCCAAACTGCCTGAGTCTTGGTTGCTTCATGTATAAAAACAGCAGTGGCTATTTGCAATGTCCACCTTCTAGGGAAATTTCCAGAGGGAAAAAGCATATAGGGAAGCTCTGTGAAATATATGGATTGTCATCCAAATATTACTCTAGGACTGCAGAGAACAAGGGGACGTGGCCCTTGGCCTGCAGAGGCCCAGGGCCCCGGGGAAGGATCTGGCAGTTCCCAGCACAACCCTCCCCAGTTCCCAGCACAACCCTCCCAGGCGGCAGGATGGCTCTCCCGGAAGAGGTTTGCCAAATGAGGTCTCAGCTGTGAGTTCCAGACTGGCTGTTCCCTTGCTGCCCACAGCGGGCACCATGTGTGGACACCCCCTGCTCCCATGCCTTGTTGCAGCCAGGAGACAGGGCAGCAGATCTGCCACCTTCCTAGCCCTGCAGGAGCCCACCCAGTCTGGAGGCCCTTGTGGCGCCAGAGCCCCAGAAGAACAAACCCCACCATGAACAAGGGGCATCCAGACAGCAAACACCAGCCTCTCTTAAACAAGAGAGGCCTGTTCCTCGCTCTGGGGGTGCAGGGCCTAGGGAGAAAGGAATTCTTCCCCCACCACACAGAGCTACTCTGCCAGAGCACAAGGGGCACTTTGTAAGGGCTGGGCTGCAAGGGGCAGTGCTCGAGAGGGGGCCTACCTTCACCAGCAGCCTCCCTCGGCCATCCCAGTCCACCTGCAGGTCCTCCCCATAGCTGAGGCGCACGGAGGCCATCACAGTGTGCTGGATACGGAGGTCACCTGCAACAGAGTAGGGACAGGATTTAGGCTGAGATCTGGAGAAGGCAGGGTGGTGACGGTTAGATGTATCATGGGGAGAGACGGGTATCCAAAAAGGACTGTAACAATGAAAGCAATGAGGTAGGGGGCAGGTGGCGATGTCCACGACACTTAAGGGGGGATCTCAGAATGGCGTGATTGGGATGGGTGAAGGGCAAATTGGGTTCTCTAGTGTCCCGGCTGTGGCCTGCCATTCCGCCTGCTGCCACAAGAGGGCAGAAGAGGTTCCTATGTCCTAGGCTTAGGCAGGTGCCAGAAGCCAAGAGCTCTGAATCATTGCACCCCGATGCCTGAGCATTCCCCAGGCCTCTCTGCACTTGCACGCCACTTCCAGGCTGAGTTACCCAGTCCTCATGGCTGAGCGATGCTGTATGTAAAGCAGAACGCTGTATGCACAGCAATTCTTGCTGGAGATGAGGTAGAAGCATACCTCTTGCCCTGGAGAAAGGCGTAAGGGGACAGACACAACCTTAATACATGTAGACATGCTGTGTGCGCACAACCCAGGTTCTCCCACTCTGTACAACGCCATGACAATGGGCCACAGGGTGGCCAGTGGTCATGGAGAAGAGGGCAGGAATCTGAGAGCCCCACACTCACAGCTTTGAAGGTGAAGGTGGGGATTATGCTGTGCAGAGGGGCACAGTGCAACCTGGCAAAGTCACTAGACAGGTGGGTTTTTCCCACAGGTGACAGGACCACCCGGCTTTGCCCCAGGACATCCCCTGGTCTCACTCTCACCAGCCACCCTCTTCCTGACCTCTCAGCATCAGCCTTTGCTGCTTTCCCACCTCAAAGAGGAACCAGAACCAGTGCCCAGCCCCCAACATGCCCCTTTGGCTCAAGCCAAGTGAAAATCCTCTTGAGTCCCTCTTCCCTCTTTGCTCTCCACCAGGCCTGGAGCAGCTTCCTCCGTTTCCAGGCATCCAGTCAGCTTCCTCTGCTCCTCCTCCTCCTCCAGGAAGCCTTCCTTTCTTGCAGAGATACATACCAAGGATGCCCCCCCAGCCCTCCCTGACATTGCCACAGAAGAGGCGGGCAGTGTGCACTGCTGGAGGAGGGGCACTGCAGGGCCAGCTGGACCAGGCCCAGTGGAGGCAGGGTGGGCACACCTTGCAGAAGGGGCATCTGGACGTCCTGGCCATCCATGGACACACCGCCCCCGTGCTTCAGCTTCACCAGGCTGTTGTGCAGGTTTGGCAGGCGGATGGTGACCGAGCGGGTACAGACAGCATCCGGGTCATCAGCACACTGCCAAGAGGGGCCACAGAGTGATGTCACCACAACCCCACCAGTGCAGTGCTGGGATCCATTTACTCAGAGAGAGACCCCAAACCCAGACAGCCCCCGGCCTTCTCACACAAACAGCTCCATCCTCACAGAACGACCTCTGTGCCTGGGAGCCCTGGCAGTGGGCACGGAGAGGCCCTAAGCCAGCCCTTGCCCCTGCCCAGTCCCCATGCCCTCTCCCATCCTGGTCTTCTATAAAAAACTGCAGGCCTCTGGCTTGTCCTCCTGTTCCTTGGGCCTATTGTTCCAAAGCCATCCGGGACTCCAGTCCTAAGGGAGCCCCCCATGCTCTATCTGTCCTCACCTTTGCTCCATCCTCTGCAGAGAGGAAGCACCCACATTTACCATGGCAGCTCGGCAAAGGATGGGACCTGCACACCCCACCCAGCCACTCCCGGGCCGCTCCTGCTGGGCTCACCTGCACCGTCTCAATGACGATGGAGAAGGAGTGGTCCTCGCAGTCCCGGACCAGCTGGTACTGGCAGACCCCACTGAAGGTGAAGTACCTGTTGTCAAAGCTCTTGAAGTGGGACTGTCCTATGACGAGACACTCTCCTGGGGGCACACGGAGAAAGGGAGGAAGATGCAGGAGGAAGGAGGCCTCGTGGGGTGACACATGGAGGCTGGACAGGGGCACCCTCCCACAGAAACTCTGCGGCTTTCCCACACCAGTCTGAGAATGAGCTCTGCAGGGGTTGGAGTTGCGGCCCATTCCTCATCCTGCAGAGGTCAGAGTAGTGGTTCAGTTCAACACCTCCGTTTAACAGGGGGGCAAGTGACAGAGCCCCCCGTGCAGTGGCAGAGCCCCCCGTGCAGTGGCGGAGCCCCCCGTGCAGTGAAAGAGCCCC
>JAQQAC010003801.1:7527006-7677272 GCA_029783875.1 Phataginus tricuspis
GCCCCCCGTGCAGTGAAAGAGCCCCCCGTGCAGTGGCGGAGCCCCCCATGCAGTGGCGGAGCCCCCCCATGCAGTGGAGGAGCGCCCCGTGCAGTGAAAGAGCCCCCGTGCAGTGGTGGAGCCCCCCATGCAGTGGCAGAGCCCCCCGTGCAGTGGCGGAGCCCCCCGTGCAGTGGCAGAGCCAAACCGGACCTGCAGCTCCAGGCTCCCCGCCCCCTGCAGTCCCCAGTCCTTCCCTGCAGCTGCCACTCAGGCTCTGGCTCTGCTGGGCTCAGGTGCCGCCGGGCCCAGGGACAGGCCTTCATCTGCACGGGCACTGTGTGGGGCTTAGGGACACAGCCCCAGCCACGAGAGGCCCTGAAGGCAGAGGGCAGAAAGGCCAGCCCAGAGGGGTGCTAGGGAGGAGGAGGTGGGCAGCAACTTGCTCAGCAGCGCAGAGCCAGGACTCCACCCTCCCCCCTCAGCTGAGGGGGCTCTCGCGCCCCCTCATGGGCGTGTCAGGCTGGAGCTTCTGTCACAGGGGCCAGTGGGAGTCAGGAAGCCCTCTGCCACGATCTCCCCGCTGCCCGCGCTGACACGCCTGTGAGTGGGTACGAGGACTCCCCTTTGCCACCCTGCAAATCAAAGCCCTCGACTCAGCCCCACCCAGCCACCACTCCATCCTCCCCCAGGCCCAGTCCAAGCCCCAGGCCATTGGCCCAGAGCACCTCAGACCAGAGGTCATATGTCCTGGGAAATGTCCATGCAGGGGGTCTCTGCCACCATCTCCAGGGATTCCTCACTGGCCCCACCCAGCTCAGGGCAAATCCATCTCCAGGGCCTACCACGGACCCTCTGAGGCTGAGGCAGGATCTGGACCCCTTCCCAACCTATGTCTTTCCACTCATCTCAGCCTTCTACTCTATAGGAAAACAAAAATAGACACACCGTGGCCGTTCCATGCAACAGGGGCCCTCCTTCACCACCAGACACCCCTGACCTCCACACAGCAGTGTTCTCCATGGCACTGCTCCAGTCTAAACCTGAGCCCCACTGGGAGGGTCCTACAGGCAGTACCCCCTGGGCCCACTTCCAGGGGCTGGTGCGGGGTCCTGTCACACAGTCAGGGGGTCCCCAAAGGCCTTCGGGAGATTCCAGCTGCCCATATCTGTTAAAGACAAACTCCACAGGTCCCCACCTCCCCTGTCTTGCACTCACGGTTGCCCCAGAAGGCACAGCAGTTAGCCAGGGGCCAGGGCCAGACTGCATGGCAGGACTCAGGGGAAGGTAGGGGTAAGGGTGAGTAGCCCAGGTTACAGGGTCCCTCTGCCAGAGCAGTTGACCCCTGCCGAAGGGTACTGGCCAGGAGGACACAGTCCGGAAGAAATCAGGGGAAAGAAGGAGGCCCCAGGTTATTCTCATCAGCATCACATTCTGAGATGATATAAATTGGTCTTTGTCCCTGGTTCCTGACACTGCTTCTCAAACCTTTGAAATTTCCGAGGTGAAAGGAACATCTTTTATTCTAATGAATCCCCTCTTGGCGGGTTCCTAGATAGCTTCAGGATGGGAGCTGGTCACCAGAAAGACGAAGGCCTGGGAAGAGGATTGGAATTTTCAGGCCTACCCGCCAAGCTCCAGGGATGGGAGAGGGACTGGAGATAGAGGCAATCATCTATCATGCCTACATAATAAAACCTCCATAAAAACCCCTGAACAACAGGGTTTGCAGAGCTTCTGGGTTGGAAGCTCTCTGTCTACATGCTCTCTACATACATATCCACATGCAGGAGGGGGGCATACCCCAGCTCCATGGGGACAGAAGCTCCCGTGCTCAGGATACTTCCAGATCTTGCCCTAGTACCTCTTCATCTGGCTGCTGATTCATAACTTTTTATATCCTTTACAACGAACCAGTAATAGTAATTAAAGTGTTTCCCTGAGTTCTGTGAACCATTCTCCAAATTATTGGACCTAAAGAGGGCATTGTGGGAACTTCCAGTTAATAGTCAAGTCGGACAGAAGTGGGGATCCTGGGGACCCAAGACTTGTGACTGGCCCCTGCAGGCTTGGACGGAGCCCTTAACCTGTGGGTAATTAGTGTCAGAATTGAACTGAATTGTAGGACACCGGCTGGTGCCCAGAAAGTTAGAGAACCGTTTGGTGTGGGGAAGAAACATGCACACATTTGGTATCAGAGGTGTTGTAAGTAGACACACAGCATGGCTTCCCCCTGCACTGTGCCCCAAGGACAGAGCGGCAGGGGGTGGGGAGCAGGGGAGTCAGAGCAGAACAGTCAATTAGGTGGGGGCAGGCAGGGGTCATCCCAGCTGATTGTAAATGTGCTGGGAGTCCAAATCCACTGATGTCACAGGAAAGCCTTTTTAAAATGGTTATTTTTTAGGACCCAGCACCATTCTACAAACAGACCAACATGGTCCTTTGTATCAAATGTCGTGACCCTGTTGCTGTAAAATGGGTGGGAATTCTTCCCCCAACTTTTCTGTTTTCTCAAGAGCACGCTTATCTGAGTAAGAAACTGCACTTCCATTATCTTTGACAATGCCCAGGAAAAGAAGGGTCAGCGAGAAAACGTGCAAACATTTGCAAGCAAAACTTTCAGGATGGAATCTAATCCTCCCATCTGATTTCCTGCTCTGACCCCACTGATTTGTGTTCTAAAGTTTCTCAGGAATCAGAAGTCTAAACATTATAGTTAGCTTTTCTCCTTGGTACAGTTGAGGGCTGGAGCTGCAAGCGCTGATACCCAGGGGTGTGGATGGGTGAGCGGCTGGGTAGCAGTCAGCCCCCAGCGCAGAGATGTTAGCCAGAGCAAAGGGCTACATGGCAGTGCCCGCCCGGCCTGCCCAGGGCAGAAATGCCCGTACGTTCCCAGAAAGTTGGTCGATCAGCAAAAGGCAGCTTCTGACAAACAGCTGGGCCACCACCAGAGAAGGCGGCCCATAAAAGTTAGGTGGATGAATGAAAAGCAGGTGATTCTTAAATAAGAGCATACGAAGTGGAACCGCCAGAGTTAAAAGCAGGTCCACTCCATGAATAAAGCTCCTCCCTCGTGACAAAATAAAAAGAAATCTCCCATATGATGGAAGTACTTTACCTCTTCTAAACAAACCCTTTTGTTTGCAGTAAGGGAGCTGCTCTGCTCAGCCCATTGGCTTCCATCCTACACGCAGCTACAGAAATGCCAGCCTATAGGCTCTCAGCAAAGCCACTCAGACTTCCTCCATGTCAGTTTTCACCAACCCCTGCCTCCAAATCATGGTAACATGATCTCGACCAAATGTGCACGAAGCATCTCTAAGTGCTCTCTGGGTACCATCTCACTTTCCACTCCCATGAGATGGTCATCGTTATCCCCGGTTTACAGATAAGGAAACCGAAGCACAGGGGAAAACTCGCTCCAGGCCCCGAGGTGGTCAGACAGGGATTTGAACCTGGGCACTCTGGCTCCAGAGCCCAACACCACCCATTCTGCCTCATGGGTTGGCCCTGGCAGTTTGTCCTAAGCCTCATTTTGTAGGGGCCAAGCCTGATGTCATTCCGATACGGCATAGACAAAATGGGGTCTGGAAGCAGGGACGAGTGGAGGGAAGCCCTGCAGAAAGCTGATGCATGGGCCTGGCCTGGAGGGTTCCGCTGTGACATCCAAAGGAGACTCTGAATGACCCTGGGAGCCAGAAGCCCCAGGTGAGCCAGGCACTTAGAAATGCATGCTCTGACTGGAGGTACCAGCCCTGGGTGACTCATCACGGTCTCAGTCAGCCGTGGAGAGCTTTCTCTTCCTTCCTGGAGGCCGCAGGACAGTTTGAATCCCAAGGTCGAATTACAGAGCTGTGTTAGAACGCATCACAAATTATCCTGAACCAAGTGAGTAACTGATTACACGGAGGCCCTCCCCTCCGCCTCCAGACCAGGCAGGCCCTCTAGCTCCCACACTGCCAGGCCAGGTAGGCTCTGGCCCTGTCTCGCTCTCCTGCCCCACCTGCCCCCGCCGCACCCCGCCTCACCCTGCCTCGCCCATTCTGGGCTCCTTTGTGCAGCTGCCTGTATCTCACCCTTCTCTGACCCTGCTTGGTAAACAGCCGCGGCTGTGAAGATGGACACAGCTAACATTACTGAGCGTTTGCTGTATGTCAAGTGACAACAGCTTCCATGGGACGAAGCAGCTATTATCATCCGTATTTTACAGATGAGTAAACTGAGGCTGCAAATGAGTAAGCATTTTGCCAAAAGGCTCCCAGCTAGTGAGTGGTGGAACCAGAATCTCAACCAGGCTCCCAGCATCCACAGCCCAGGCTCCCAGGCCCAGCACGCTGCTACCTTCCCGCGCTCCTACGACCTGGGCCACAAATGGAAAGCCGTCCTTCACACCTTCCCAACTCCAGCAGAGCGCCTTCCACAGTCTTCCATCAGAAGTTTGGAATTCTACAGCCAGAGCTGTCCTGCTCTAGGAATAGTCCCTAGGAACAGGCACCCTCCTTCCTCACCAGCCCTCTCCACACACTTACGGCTCAGTGGAAACTAAATTCACAGAGCTTCGCTGGAAAGCATGCCCGCAGAGGAAGGGAACTCTCCAGCGTATAGAAAGGGAAGTCTGTAGGCTCTGGGGACACCACAGCGTTGCCTGGGGATGCCCTAATTCCTACCCAGAACAAAGACGTGCGGTGCACAATGAAGGCCGAGGAGCATGGCACAGACGCTCCTGCCCCTCCCATAGGGACGGACGCTCTCTGGGCAACTTTTTTCTCCCTCCCACATGCTTACACAGCACTCGCTGGGCTAGGCAGTGTCTAAGATGCCCCACCACGGTCCCCACCTCCTGTAGTCATGTCTTTGTGTGATGTGCTTCCAGTAAATATAGTACCACATAGGTGAAGGATGCCCTTTGGAGATCAGGTTTCTAACAGACGGCGGCTCTGTTTTGGCTGTTCTCTCTCACTGAGTTCACTCATTCTCCCTCACTGAGGCCACCCACCCTAGAGGAAGCCAGCTGTCATGTCCACGAGGCAGCCCCATGGAAAGGTACACATGGCGTGGGACCGAGGCCTGCCAACCATCATGAGTGAGCTTCAAAGTGACCCTCCTCACCCAGTGGAGCCTTTGGGTAAGACCACAGCCCCAGTCAATAATTTGATTGCACTGTCATGAGGGACCTTGGGTCAAAGGCACCCAGCTAAGCCATACCTAGATTCCTAACAAAAAGAAAATCTGAGATAATATATGTTGTTTGCTAAATTTGAGCATAATCTGTTATACAGCAGTAGACAGCTGGTACACTCTCATCTTATTTCAGAGAATCAAAACCCAGCTCTCTATTTCTAAGACTCACAGTATCAGCTCCTCCAGGGACTTCAGGGAAGCCCAGACTGCTCTTTGTTTTACTAGCAGAGCCAAGCATATCCCCTTCCAGAACCGTCCCATCAGAAGCTCTACCAGCAATCACCACACGAGCTGAATCATGGCAAGGTGTAGAAATATGCCTGTGTAAATTCTGTGTACACGTAGGAACGGACTGGGAGGCAGTGACCAACTAACCTCTGGCACTAGAAAAAGAGGGTCAGAGCCAAGGCCTTGAATATGCAGAACAAGAGCTTAAGGATCGTGCTGACGAAATATCAAACTACTCAGTAGGCTGCAGAGTTAGAAGTTGTTATTTTCCCACTGAGACACCAAGAAAATGTTTTGCACCCTCACCAAAGCTATCTTCTAAATGTTGAAATGAAGACCAAGGGATTGTATTGTCTGCCCCAGACCACGGATTCCACCATGTACGCAGTGGGTGTTCACATACTTGTTGGGTGGATGGATGGACACATAGACGGATGGATGGATGATGGACAGATAGGTGGGTGGATGGATCCAAGACCCTCCCTATAGAAAGTGGTTATTAAGAATTCCTAATCCAGTAGTCAATCTGACAAAACACAATAAACTGAGTTCCTAATTCCATCCACTGTGTCTCACAGATCTTATACAATGAATGCTTATTATTCAGACATTAAAAGTTTTTCACAGGTCAATTGCAACAACCTCATATGTCCTTCAAAGGCCTCCTCTGTTCTTTTACAGGATGTGATATGTTTATTAGAGCACTGATATCACTTCCTAGGGAAATCTTTTGTCCTTCATGCTTCCTTCAAGAACTGTACAAAAGATAAACTGGTTGGCCATTCCTGGGCCAGACTAACTGGCCCAGCCCTAATGCTCACTTTCCATCTAGTTCCAGAATTTTCCCAGTGTATCGGGTACTAGGTATGGTCCAAAGTGACCCTAAAGCCACAGACCCCAAATATGATCCCAGATAGCCCAAATATCCAAACTGAACCCCCTGCCAGCCCACCAAAGCCAGTGTGACCTCTTGGGACCCAAGGGAGGGGAGCCTGCCCTCTGGCTGTTCTCCTTGCAGTTTTTTTTTTATCATACTCTACAAAATGGGAACCCAGGTAGCATCCAGCATGCAAACTGAGGCTGAGACTGTGTTTAACCAAGTGTAGGGCCTGTCCAGAGCCCCTGAAGGAGAAGATCCTCCTGCAAAGGTACAGATCAAGGACTACAAAGGAGAGAAAAGGGAAAAGTAGAAGTTGGGCCTCTTGTGAGTTTGAGCCCTGTCTCTGTCACCTGGCAGCTGTGTGACTTCAGACAAGTTATTTAACCCCTCTGGATATGTTTACTGTTTTGTAAAATGAAAATGAGTTGTGCCTGCCTCAAAGGTTGTTGTAAGGAGGTAATGCATGTAATGTGCCTAACACGTAGCAAACATCATGAGAGTGAGCTCAGCCTGGAAAACCATTAAGAGAAGAGTCAGGGTCACTGAGTGATGAAGCAAAGTGGTGCTTTGAATAGGCAAAGTTTGCATTAGATAGAAGAGCTGGAGCCAAACAGGAGAAAGTAAAGGGCAGTGATCATATGGCAATTCTTCCTGAATAGAGTTTCCAGGACAGGGACAGGGTAGGAAGAATCATTTGGTGGCTTTACTTTCCTAGCTCTTGGACCATGCCAAGGTCTTCATATCAGGCATTCCAGAAAATTCTCACTTCAAGCTTAAAGAATTGCCAGGTCCTTCTTCCTCTTAATCTTGCAGAGAATTTGCATCATCTTTGTTTAGTCAGCTGTGACCTTCAGTTCTTACAGCTCATTCAACCTTCATCCTTAGCCCAGATACATCCCCCCTTTCGGCTGTTTCAGGGCTTCGCTCTGTTGGCCCATGAGTGGGTAGCACTGCTGAGGTCAAGGGATTGCATCCAGCCTGTGCAGAGAGGCCACCTTCTCCCTGCCTTGCTCTGTGGCCCTTCCTGCCCAGGAAAGAAGGTTACACCTCTGCACTTAGAGAAAGGAAGGGTCACCTACCTGGGCATTCTTCGTTGCTGCAGACCCACAGGCTATTTCGGCAAATGCTGTTGGGGAGAGAAGGCAGGTCATGCTTCTCTGCAAACACAAGGGCACATGAAGGGATTTGCCGCACACTGCGGACCCCACAGCCCCAAAGGAAGGGGTCTGGAGGAGAAAGGAGCTGATGCTAGCGGGGTCTCTATGAGGCCAAAGACGCACAAGACAGGACTTGGGGTACAGAGAATCTTGGAGATGGTGCCAAGGAGAAGAAGCCTGGCAGAGAGAGAGAAGAGGAAAGGAACTAGGGGACCCGAAGTCCCTGAAAATCTCCTCAGACACTAATAAATGGAATTCCTACCACCCCTATCCCCCGCCCACATCACATGGCTGGTGGGAGGGACGAAGGGAAAGCCGGTTGGAAGGGGTGACACCCAGAACTACGGTGGGCATCCCACAGACACTCCTGGAGACTGCCAAGCACGGACAGACAGCAAGGGAAGAGGCTGCACACAAAACGGAAGTTATCTCCCCCATGTGCAGGGGACAGGCAAGCTGACCAGAGGAAACACCCAGAGGAACTTCCTTAGGACATGATTTGAGCCAGAGGCAGCTGCCGAGGCTGGGCATGGCTGACTGCAGAGACCCGCAGAGGGCAGCCCCGCGTGAGTCTGCCCCGGGCACTGCTGCCCCCTCCACCTAGGAGATAGATGATCTCAGGGAGAGAACTGCCCCTGGCTTGGCGACTGCTACACAGCCCCTCCGCTGGGAGAGAGAATCGCTTCTTAAAGCACAGCCTGGGGGAAAGCTGGAGATGCTGTTTGCATGGAAGGGTCCTGCCCTCCCCCACACCCCCTCCTCTGCATATCTGCAATGTAGTCTTCACTCCCCATCACAGACTTCCCCAAACCACCCCCATCGCAACCTCCTCTCCACCCAGGTCAAGTCCTGTTTCACCGGCCGCTGCCCCCGCTGCCCAGCGGCCCTCCCACAACCCGCGGGCAGCCCGCTCCCGCCACCCCAGACCACACCGCGGCCCCAGTTACCAGGTGTTGCAGTCTCGGGAGAGGGACGCGCCCGGAGGGTACCGCTTCCCAGCATGCACGCAGGAACACTCAGCGCGCTCCACGCAGCGGCTGTCATCGAGAAGCTGCCCCTCTGGGTTCAAGGGTATAAGGGCAGAGACTCAGCCCTGTCATCCCCATCACTCATCTCACAGCTACGGCTTCCCCACGGTTTCCTCAGCGCACGGTTTCCCCAGAGGCTCAGAGACCCCGTTCTGTGACGAGGATCTTTCACATCAGTGCACCGGGAGGGAGGAGTGTTATTAAGCTCCGCTCTCTCCACGAAGAAATGCGGGAAAGAGTTTTGCGCAAGGTCTTCCAATAGGAAAGCCATGAGTGGAAACGCAGAGAACTCACTCTGAATAATTGAGCAGGGTTTCTCACCAAAGCCCACAAAGTCTCTCCCGAGAAAGACTTTCTAGTGCAAAGCTCTTTTTTTTTTTCAGCTGAGCCACATGGCCAACCCAGGAAACATTCTAAAATACCTTTCTCCCAGACCAGTTCCCTGACACTTAACTGAGAAAACAAAACTGCCTTCAGAATGGGCCACGTGTTCTCACTGTCGGAGCCCACACCGCCCTTCTGTTGCCTAGACACACGTGCTTTCGTGGATACCGTAAAGCAGGAAAACATAAATTAAAAATAAATGCCAGCTCAATCCCGGTCACTCGGTACAAAGACATTTTTAAAAATAAAAATAAAAAGCCTCTGAATTCAGCAACAGGGAACAAATACAAGTGGCCTTCATCTGGGCTCCTCATGCCACGGGCACTGGCAAGGTCTCAGGTCTATAAATAAAGGGGGAGTTTATTACCAGGGCAGCTGCAGCCATCCACACATTGCTGCTGACACACTTCGTTGATGTGCAGGCTCTGGCAGGTTCTGGCGCAAGGGGACACACACTCCTTGTACTCCATGCCAGCAGGGCAGGCTGGTCCTGAAACAGAGAAGTCAGGAGCCTCCCCAGAGCGGTCCCCTAGGGCCGCCTCTCACAAGCCACACGACTCAGAGGCTCCAGGCCCCTTTGCTCCCCTCCATCTTCAGGGCCCCAGGGCCATCTGCACCCCACTGGCTCCCCAGTGGCCAATGTGCCCTCCAAGGCCACGCTGCCAACCAACCGTCCCTAAAGGACCATCATATGGGAGGGCCTGGCTCAGACTCAGCAGGCTCGCCTGGGTCCACCACCCCTTCCCTTTGGTCTACATGAATAGCCTGGCACTCTGTGCTCTGCTACACTCTGTCCCCATCACCTGGAACCCTCTGAGGGTGACACCGAATTCCTCTGGGCTGAATACAAATGTCCTCCTGGAGCCGGGCAAGTAGCAGACGGTGTCCTCCACCACATCCCCCATGAGGGCTCCTCTGCCCCATGAACTGGCCCAATGCTCACCCAACACAGAGCACGCAGCATGCACGCCCACTCCACCCACAAGGGTGACACTCATTCCATATTTCTTTCTCCTGGGCAGCGGGACCACCTAGGGAGCCTTACACGGAAACAGCTGCCTCCCCACTGGACCCAGCTTCCCATGGGCAAGGGCTGGATCTCCCCCTTTGTCCCTTGACCTTGTGGCCAACTGATGCTGAGGCCAACTGAAGGACCAGAACGTACCAACGCTCTTTCATGGGCTTCAAGACACCAAACAATTGTCCCAAACCCCTTCCCCTCCAAGATACATGAGGTATCCCCCACCCCGCCATACCTTCAAAGACCTAAGGAGCAGCCATTCTACCTTACAGAGAAGCCAGCTGCTAATAGCCACCTATCTCACACCCCCACAGCAAGGATGAAAGCTGCAATTCATAAGCTGGAAATCGTGTGTGCGGTGTAAGCACATGGCCTGGTCCCCATCTCTATTGGTTGGTGCGATCTGTATAACTACTGCCGACTGGCCGTCCATCTGCACAGCTTTGCATCAGGGGAAAGTCTGGGACAGAGGAGGCTTCTTGCAAGGTGACCAGGGAGCTCCTACTTACTCGGTAATTTGGGGAGGGTAGCAATGACAGAGTAAGGTTCCAATAAGATTAGATCAAAGCCCCGGCACCATGAGGTGGGGTGGAAGGAATGGTGGCATTGCCAGCCTTTTGAGTCCAAAGGATAGATTCCTGAGGGAGTCACAGGGACCCAAGGGAGGCCTGGCATGAGGACAGAGGCAGAAGAAAAGACACAGGCACTTGGAAAGGCCCTTCAAGCTGCATCCTTTACAGGGGGCTGGCCCCAGCAGGCCAGTACCCTGTGACCAGGTGGCAGAGGCCAGGAGCCGAGCAGGATTCAAACCCAGGAGCATGGAGGCCTTGCAGGCACTAGTTGGTTGGAGAGCGGTAAAGGCACCACTGGGGAGCTAGAGTGACACCCCAGGACAGACCCCACCCCTCACCAGCCCCAGCACCTCCCCAGCAGCTGACTTACGGCAGGTGCCGTGGTCAGCCCAGCCGTGCAGCACCATTCCCTGCTGGGCGCAGGCCCGGGCGTACTCCAGGAGGGCAGCGCAGGAGCACCCCGGCCCCGGGGCACACGGGCACAGATGCTCCTCACACAGGGCCACGAAAGGCTCAGGGTCCACCAGAGGGTGGCAGCGGGCGAACGCCGAGGCACTCTTCAGAAGCTGGCACTGCTCCCACAGGCCCTGCAGGGATGAGAGGCACCTCAGTGAGGGCAGCACTCACATGACCCTGGCCCCTCAGTGAGTCTGCATAGTGTCCCACCGACCCTGAGTGTGGCTCTGCGGTGACCTCGACCTGACGGAAACCCGGGGAAGCTCCCTGACACCTGGTGCCTGGTGGGTGCTTGCCAACATTCGTCAAATTGAACAGTCCATCCATCAAAGGAAGGATATTGGACTCGTGCTATGTGAAGTGGCCCGAGGCTAAGCTACCTCCTCACTAAGCCCTGGAAATGCAGGGTCCAAGGCCGCAGAGCTGCAGTGGCAGGAGGTGTCCCATGAAAGAGAAGAGCAGCTCTCTGTTCTCTCTGCAACAGTAAAGAGCCCTGAACTTGGACTCAGGCTGCCCAGGACGCTGATCAGAATCTGTTTTGCACTAACCTTGCTGCCTCTCTCCCTGCCCCTGGTCGTTACGACAAATGATCTATGAGTTTTATAAAGTAGAGATTCCTGAGATTTAAATTCAGCAATGTTAAGGTTGGAGTTCAGCAATATGTTTTTGCCAAGATTTGCCAGGCAATTCCCGGGACCAGACAGGACCAGTTCCCATCAGCAAAAACATGTTAGGATTCTACAAAATGCGTCCTCCATCCTCTGCCAGGCGAGGGCTATTCTTGGATTTTACCACTTATCTCTGAAGTTGGGGCGCATCTTACCATCAATATTGCACTTTGATCAGCCGTAGCTTTTTTTTTCTAGACTTGAAAATAGACTCTGGAATCTCATCCTACAGACTTTTATTCAGGCATCTTAATAATTCTGTAAGCCATCTGATCATAAATAAATCCTATAATAAATACTTTTTATTCAAATTGTCTAGAGTGGAATCTGTTCTCTGCATCAGAGTATCAGCCAATATGAAACCCCAAAGAGAATATATACAGAACACTTAAAAGGACTAGTTTTTAAAGGTTATTTCACAGTAAATCAAGTAACTGAGTTCCATGATAATTGGCCCTGATAATAGGTCTCCCCTTATGATTTCTTTTTTTAACCTCAGATTCTTCTCCGCTTCCTTCTCTCTATTTCTCAGCTTTTGCACTCTTAGTGGTACATGGAACAATGATGTCTTAGGTTTGACACACACAGTTTTGTCCCCATTGGGTGCATCGCCCACTTCCCGCACAGGCACGCTCGCCGACTGGAGGCCAGCAGTTCGTGGATGGACTCAGAACCTTCAGCCAAAAAGAAACAAGCCCAAAAGTTATCTAAATGGAAGGGCAGAGCCCTGAAGGGTAAACTAGAGCAAACTGGTGTTTGCAAAGGGGACACTAAAAAAGAGGAAAGAAATGACCAGTTTTGAAGAGAGGGAAATCCAATCCGCTCGACTGTACAAAGGATGGCCGGAGCAAAGACTGGAGGGATAGAAATGTGACCCACTGCTGCTCGCCGTCCACGAGAACCACCAGGCAGCACCAGGGGCGAGCTGCAGTCCGAGGGAAAGCCCGGGTCCTACCCCCGGTGTTGCGGAGCTGGGGCCCTGCCCGGCCAGCGGAAGCAGCAAGCAGGGTAGAATGTCACCTCTGCACCCTGATCACAGCAGGCCCCTGGGACCCCAAGGGGAGGGATGGCTGGCTCCCTGTGCACCTCAGAAAATCAACAGCTGCTCAACTGCAAAGCTGCAGCTGCAGACTCACGGGGCAGGGCAGGAGGCCGCTCTGAGGTGGAGCCACCTGCTGCGAGCAGCCCTCCCTCTGTGACGCCGTCTTTCTGACTTACCTCCCGAGGTAGGTAAGTCGGAAGTGAGGCGCTGCGCCCGCTACCGGCTGCTGAGAACAAGCAGAGCCTTGAGGGCAGTCCTGCCTCACGGGCAGCGGGGACTGAGGCAAGTCCCACGTCATGGAGAAGCGTGTTCCTGAGCAAAACGGGAATGACCCGACAGGCACCGCCTCATGGTGGGCCGCCGACGTGCCAGGCATGGAGCAAGCAACCGGTGAAGGAAGACGGCCACTGTGGGTCCCGTGCCCACTGAGGTCCCGGGTTATAACATGTGTCCTTCATGTGCCACCCTGAGCATTTTCCACAGGGAAACTGAGGTTTCTGAAGACAGTGCCAGGAAGAGGCCTGCCCTGGGCTCACTGTGACTTCACAGCCCCATATCCAAGTTCTGCCTCTCCTACGTGCCAGGGGGCAACCCTGGGCTGTTTACTGACCCTCCTCTTCTGTCAGATGGGGATAATGACAATGACTCCTGTCTGGTAAGATTGTGGTGAAGACTGAACGGATGCTCATAAAGGTTTAGTCTTATAAATGACACTTCCACACCATCACCCTCATCGATACCCCAGCTATTCGAGAGCCCCTCCACTGGCCCTCCCACCCCTGGGCTTACCCTCCAGAATGGTGGGCAGCTCACCAGCCAACAGGACATCTTCGTCCCATTCCCCGTCTCCATCTCCCTGGGCTCTACCACGGCAACAGTTCCACTTCACTAGACCTTGGAGGCGCCATGATGAACAGAGGGGCTGCAGGTCACCTTTTCTGCGGGAGGGGCACTCCTCCAGAACAAAGTGGGTTTCTTTCCGGTGGGCCTCAGGCAGGACCCACTCTTCTTGCCATGTGCTGGTCTAAGAATCTCCGGAGGCTCAGGGGAGGGGGTCTGTGTCTCCGTCCTTCCCTCCCACCACACTGCCTGCCCCATGAGAAATGCCACTCAGAAAATGAGGTGATTGGACTCTTATAGGGCAGAGAGGACAGATACTCACGCTCTTGCCTACCTCTGCCCCCACCCACAATTTGGAACCAGAGGAAAACCCAAAAAGGGGACTGCCCGGGGTCTCCTGAGTGGTGCTGCGGTCACCGGGGCTGTGGGAAGGGGCTTGGAGCAGTGCCTGCCCCACAGGACCGACGGCACAGGGACCGGGCACCCAGGGTCCTCCCAGCAGGGCTCCGTGTCAGCCAGAGCAAAGACGAGTCCCCGCAGGCCAGGCGTCCCTCCGCTTTGGAAGCAACAGTGGAGCTGGGCCAAGTCAGTCCTTTCCCTGCTTGAAGGAAAAGCGGGAGCAGGACTCCAGCACATTTCCTGGGAGGTCCCTTGGTTATTAAACGATTTGCAGAAAGCCGTAGCAAGAAGGGTGTTTTCTGATTATCGGCCTGCAGGATGGGAGTGGATTTCTGCAGAAACAGCCACCTCCCTTCTTAGAGCAACTCCTTTGGCCTCTACCCACACACCTAAAATCCAGTTTGGGTTTCTTTTTCAGCAGAGACAGAAGGAAAGGTCCGTCCTCCCATCTTGCCCTCCAGTCTGCCTCTGGCCAAACCCAGCCTGCACTTGGCAGCTGGAGCAGCCATAATCTGAGTGCCAGGTAGGCCTCGCAGGCATCCTCCCTCACCCCGGGGCAGCAGCTAGCTCGCTATCTCTGCCTCCCCAGCTTTCCGTCCCGCCACAGGGATCCCTGCCAGGCCAGGCCAGGCCCTGAGACAAGCCGTCTCCACAGAAATAAGTCCAAGACGGTGCCAACATCATGTCCTGTCAACCAAACAAGCATTGGCTGTCTGAGCTCTGGGTCCCCAGCAGTGTCCTAGTTACTAGACAGGGTAAATCTGCCCCTGCACGCCCCACCCCAGCTTAAAGGGCAAGGCCTTAGCTCAGTAGTGAGGCGCTAGGCCAGGCCTTCTGGGATCTGAGCCCAGCCAACCTCCTAGCTCCTCCTTCCCCACTCCCGTCTCATACATTATTGATGGTTCCCAGCCCAGTGAAGTTCCAGAGACCGCCTCAAAGAACCTGCAAAGAACACAAAGCCCTCAGAGAAAGGTGAGATAAAGAAAGTCTTTCAGATTTAGAACCTGAGGCATGGAAAGACTAAAGAATTTACTAGATCAGCAGTTCTCAAAGCACAGTCCAGAGACTCTGTACAGACTCCCAAGATCCCTTCAGGGCTCCATGAGGTCACAACTATTTTCATAACAATACTAAGATGTTCCCTGGCCTTTATGCTCTCATTCTTTCGAGAGCATGCAGTGGGATTTTTCCAGAGGCTCCATGATGTGTGAGGTCACACAAGCTGACTGCAGAAGCGGACACGACAATCCAGCTGACTTCTCCAAGCCAGACAGCAACGAGATTTGCCAAACTGTGAAACAAGGCATTATTTCTTTGTTTGGTATTATAGTTCTTTTGATTAAAAGGATGTTATTCATGTTAAATATAATGTGTTTATTGTTTTTAAATGAGTTTTAAATGTTTTCTATTTCTCAGTTTTAATACCTAAGACAGTAAATATCAATAGATAAAACTCACTTAAACAAAATCTCAATCATTTATAGGGGTGTGAAGGGGCCCTCGGGTGATGGGATGACCAAGCGGGACACAACCCCTGATTCCATCCTGCAGGCTAGTCACCTGTCACCAAACCACAACCACATGGTCGCCCATGCCCTCGGTGCCCCCCGCTGTCCCCACCTTGTTTCCTAATGATCAGATTGGAAGAAGTGCAAAACAGGGGAAAGTTCTAAACAGCACAGGTTTAGAAGCAGGGTCAGGCTGGAGTCCCAACACCGTCACTTCTAAATGTGACTTAAAGAGAATCATCTCACCTCTAGGCCCCCGTTTCCTCACCCATAAAAGAGGGAAGGTGTGGAGGAGATTGAAAGCTGTCCAGAACCTGTTCTTCCCTTCCTTAGTCTTTCCATTTCCATTTTCATCTGCGGACATGGTGACTGAGAATAAGGTTCCATTTCTCAGCCTCCCTCACAGCCACCAGTAACCATATGACAAAGCTTTGCCCAACTGGACATAAGCAGAAGGGCCATGTGCATCTTGCAGGAAGTGTCCTTAAAAGGAGAGGGTGTGTCTTTCTCAGTCCCTTCTCCTCCTACTGCTGGGATGTGGCTGTGATGCCTGAGGCGTAAGCTGCCATCTTGGGCCATGAAGTAGAAGCCCCACACTGAGGACAACAGAGAAATGACACAGAGGACCCTGGACCAAGGGATCCTGTACTTACTGGCCCTGGACTTCTCTACAATGGGAGAGGAGTAAATTTCTTTGCCATCAGCTGTTACTTTAGGCATCTTATCACTCACAGAGAAGCCTACTCCTAACACAGACAGCAGTACCTACCTTAGACAGTTTCTGCACAATAAAATTAGACAAGATTTCACAGGCAAGGCAATTAAGTGCTTACGACTATCAACATTGGGCTGCTGTCAGTACTAGCCAAGCAGCTTGAAAATGGCTTCTCCTCAGCTCCCTGCTAAGCCATTCTGGCAGACACACAGAATGATGGTCAGCTCATTTGCACACTTCCAGCATCTCCCTGGCTCTGATGCCGGGCATCAGCTACTTCTCTCTTCCTGCACGTCCTGTCTGCGGTCCCAGAGGCTGGCAGGAGAGCTCCAGCCCCCACTCCATCAATCCATGACCTCACCCGGCCCGGGTGGGTATGCAGACCCAATTGTGGCCCGTATTAATCACATTCTCAGTTCATTAAAGAAGACCAGGCCTCTTCCCTGGAGATGCCAAGCAGGTTGGAGGGAAGGGGGAGAGGAAAAAGCCCAGGTCCCCAGGGGAAGCCAGGAGGAGGAGAAAAAGCAGAAAGGAGAGATCTGAAATGCAGCCATTGTGTTTGTTCCCAAACTGCTGACAAAGAAGAAGGGAGGAGGGCATTCTTAGGACTGAAGAGAACAAAGGAAGAAGCTAATATATAAAGCGCAAGATTGTTCAGCCAGGCCCTGATCTTTCCAGGCCTGGGTGGGTGTCCTGTGACTACCCCTGGAGGAGGTGTGGAGGCGGCCGGCGCCTGAACTGGTCTGAAATAGTGGGCTCAAGAATTCATCCCTGTGACAGGGCACAGTTTCGCATTGGTCAGCCTGCACGGCTGGATGGGGGAGGGTTGCTGATTCTATTTATAACTTCAGGCTGGCCTAGGATTCTCACCCACATTCCAAAAACCAGCTCAGAAAGACCCCATGAAACTGGGTTGATAGATTTCATCCAAATGGATGGCTTTTGCAGAGTTGGACATTCCTTTCTCTGAGATGGTTGGGGTACAGCCCTCTCGAGAAGTAAGGTAACTGAATATGTCACAGAAATCCCCCCGCCACTGAAAGGACCCTGCTCACCCTCCGCCCTGGTCTCCTGGGAGGCATCCAAGCAGGTCTCAGAGATCAGGGCAGGGGCCCAGCAAACTGGGAGGACAAAGGCCAAGCCCCATCCCAATGTTCCCAGCTTGGGGTCTGTCCAAGCTCTGGGGACAGAACCACCCCACCCATCCTGCTCGCAGAAGGAAAGATAATCAGCACTGTGATAAAAGCTGATTCCCTGAGCAGCCGTACCGTTCACCATTGTTCTGGCAATTCGTCATTTACAGACCAGGATAACATTTGTGTTGTTCTCCTTCGCGGTTATTTAATTTCTCCTGTGTGCCTCGTCCCATAACTGAGATTGCAAATTCACTTGGCAGTTTCAGAATCACCCAGGTCCTAACAAAACATCTCAATAAATTTGTACAAGTGGGTACTCTCAGATTCTCGTTCTCTCTGTCCTCACCAGAGGGAAGGAAAAAAGGAAAGAAAGCCACTTAGGGAATATTTTGCTAAAGGATTTGGGGATTGTTATGTTAGGGAGGCATTTGAATGGAAAGCTTGAATTCTAGCACCTTACCTGTCCCTCCTCAAAGGTTTGTCAAGTAAGTTCTGCTGAACTTTGAGGGAAACCTTTGAAACCCTGTGGCAGCCTCCTAGCTCTGCTGTAAGGCTAGACCCCAAAAATCACAGAAGCCAAGGTCACCCCCACCCCACCCCAAACACAGGGGCTCACTGCCCCTTCTCCCCACCCAGTGCTCAGGTGAGTGAGTTTGCCCTAAAGGAAAAGGGTGCTTCTTCAATCAGGTGTCCGGTGGAGCTCTGCTTACCTTGGAGAGGGAGGTCAGTAGGCACCGGAGGACACTGCAGACCAAATGCACCAAGGGCGGCCCGCTGGATGCTCGGACCTCAGCAGAGCAAGTGAGATACATCCTCACTCCCCAGCCTACAGAGAGTGGCTCTCAGTTCTGAGAGTGAAAGGGAGAGAGGTGGGCATCTCTGTGCTTGTGTCCAAACCCCAAGTGAGAGCGAGGCATCACTGGGACATAGCGGGTGGGCGCCCTGCCTGTACAGCCAGGTCAGGTCACCGTGCTGTCATCTGATGACTACCTCCTCCGGGGTCACCAGGGTCTTCCCTTGAGATCCACTGACCTCCCCTAGATCAGACTCTCCAACTGCCATCAGTCTCCTTATGAATCACAACTCTTCTACCAAGCAAAAGAATATGAACAAAATTCTTCCTGATGAACAAGAGATGTCTGTTCCAGGCCAAGTCACCCAAAAAGTGAAGGGAAGAGGCAGAGAGCAGAAGCAAGGGTGCCAGGAGTGAGCCTGGCCAGTGAGCCCCCAGCCCTGCCATGGTATCTGGCACTTCTGCCAGTTCTGTGCTAAACTGCCTCCCTGCAGGCCTGTGAGCTGCCTTCCAGCACAACTATGGGCAGAAATAGTAGAAAGAGCTGGGTACATACTTTGGCAACAAAAGGCTCGGGCACTATTTCTTGAGGACTTAAAGAGTGAATTGCATTGTCCCCAGCAGAATGGATAAATGAGGTGCCTCTCTGCTGTTGAGGAGCTGTGGTAGGTTATTCAAAGTTAACATATTTGCAAATCTTAGCTGATGCAGGAACCATGGCTTCCTGAAGGAAAGAGGAGCCACAGGTGAGCAGTATCTGCTTCAGAGGAGGAGAGGGAGACAGTGTGAAGACAGGAACAGCAAAAGAACAAATGGAAGAAGATGGTGTTCACTGAGTAAACGGAGCCAGTGGGACCCCAGCAGTCAGGGGCTGTTCGGTGACTGAGGCCAGTACAGTCGGGTGTGAACACTGGAATAAGACCTGGACAAGCTAGACTGGAATGATCTTGGTGCCAAGGGTTCCAAGGGAGGCTTTAGCTTCAAATGGGGATCAAAAGAAAGGAGAACCTTACCAGGCAACCAAGAAGACTGGACGGGGCCAAGCTCTGCAAGAGGGCTGAAATGATCCCAGCAAGGATGTCTCACAGACCTGACTCTAAAGGTTACAGTCTCACCTGGATATAGCTGGTGGGGGGCATTCATGCAGTGGGCAGGGGCCTGGACTAGAAAGCTTCTAGCATCTCATCCCACTCTGAGTTACTATGAGCCTAAGATTGCTAACTTTGACAAAAAGGTATTTCTTCTGCTCCAGACACCTGCCTGAGGTTGATGCGGCTGAAAGGGTGCCCACCACTGGCAGGCTGAGTCACAACTGCTGCACTCAGCCTTCCCAGAAAGGACTGGCCATCTTTGAGGACCGGCTCTGGGAAAGCAGAGGGAAAGAACTCTTGGGGCCACAGGCGTGAACGTGTCCTCACATTCCAATGGCACAGCAGAAGCAGGAGACGGTGGTCCTGCTCTGGGGCAGGTGATCTGAGAAGGGTGGCTGCAGCAATCACACCTCGCGGTGGAAGCGAGGCCAAGGCCATGGCCATCTGGTATATTCTGCAGTTCAAACAGTGCAGAGCGGCAGCGCATTCAGCAGGCGGCCGTTCACATTGCACACATTGTGAAAAGCAAAATAAAAATGGAGTCACTTAGGTCAAGGAGTTTTTTTAATGGAGCCAGGAGCCCGTTAAGGGGGCGGGCTGTGTGCATGTCCTCCTTGGTAGAGTCATGAACTTTTGAACTGGGTCAAACAGCAAATATTTCAAGGACTCAGCCCGAACATCTGCAACCTGCTACAGGAAGAGACTGTGATAGAGATGGCTTAGTGCTAGCCCTAGCAACCAATTACATTCAGGCAAGATGAGTTTTCTGTCTCCAACACCAAAATTCTTTGTGAGCAGCATAGATAGTCCCCTTCGTTTTTAAAGACCCCTAACTTTCGTTACCTAGTGGGACACAATTTGGGTTGCTACTTGAATCTGTGCTCCCCAAACTGCAATTCTGAGACAGCAAGTAAATGCTTTTGTTTCATTTCTCCACCCTCTTTCCTCTATCGACATCTTACAGGTACATATGCATTCTTTGAACATTTATAATGTTCATGATGGCAGTTTCCCAACAGGAGGCGGTAGTGTCCAGAGGAAGGGTGTCTTTTTCTAATTAGCAAGAGCATTGTATGGGCTAGCAGCCGCCCAAGTCCAGCTCCTGGCGCCTTGGGCTTCCTGTTACAAACAGGATTGCAAGACAAAGACAAGATCCCTTTGTAAGGTTCAGCCCTTGCTGACCTTCCCCAAACTGACAGAATTTAAATATTAAAAAAATTTAAAGGCTACCTAAGAATTATTTCAAAACAGTCATTGTGTAGTAAAGTCACCTGCAAATTAACATTATTTGAGCATTTGTAGGTTGGGGCTTTTTATTACTAGGTCTGCCCCCTGAGCTCCAGACTCCAGCAGCCCTGACTTCCCTTTGAAAAGTTGAAAAAAGTGAAATTTGCATGCAATCAAACAAGCCATTATCAGCCCCAGTAGAGGCTCTGGCTGTTGTGGGCATAACAAGGAAGCATTCATTCCCTTGGTATCAGTAACTGGACCTGGCTCTGTAAGTAAGCTGACTCCTTGCTACCACCTGGCAGACAAGGGAAGCACCAACGAAGTGGGGAAATAAATTCTGGAGGCTCTCAAGACAAGTTCTCAGCTCGGTGTAGTCTCCCCAACAGAACACTCTTGCAAACAGCCCTTGGAACCACAACGACAAACCCTTGAAAATGATGCCCATTCACCAGACCTGACTTCTGAACCCCTGGGGCCCAGTGGGACTAGGCAGGCTGCCAACAGTTCCAAAGACCACATTAATCACCTCCCAGGGGAGGAGTCGTTGTGCTTCCCAGCCAATGGGGAAGCCGCAGGTATGAGCAAAAACACCCTGATTGGCTGAGGCATCGCCGGGCCTCTCCGCTCAGGTAAACAACCTGAAACAGGAGTCCCTGAGCAGAGGGATCCTGTGCCTTGGGAGGTCTGGCGTGCCTGGGGACCTCAGCCCAGCACTGAGAACTAGGTAACCAGTTTCTTCTGCTGCTCCCAGGACACTGGTTAGTAAGGACTTCACCACACCCAGGAGACAAAGTGAGTAGCAAGCGAGCAGATGGAGCCTAGGAAAGGCACCCAGGAGACAAACCCGGCCTCCGGACCCTCCCTCCCTGCCCTGCGTCTCCCTCCTCAGCTGGGCTTCAGTGTCAGGTTTCCCATTTGAAAATCCTGTCTTCACTCACTTCTTGTAGATAAATGATAATATTCCTTTGTACTCCCAGGGTGGGGGAACATTGGTCTATGTTGTAAAACAGAGCAAGAGGAAGCCCAGGGCCTCAGAGAGCTGATTCGGACTAGAGGTGTACTCATGGCCCCCACCGCACTCACCCTCTGGGGCACCCCCCTTAATCCCACCTCTACCCAGAGAACTTTAAAGAGCCGGAGAGCATGAACCACCAGTGACCGCAGACTGCAAGCAGGGAGATAAAAGAAAGAAATTCACCTGGGTCCATAAGCAGCTCTAGAAGAAATATTGGCTTCTGCCACTTATCCAACCCTCAGTGTGGACATGTCTGGGCACCTTGGTCTCACCTTAAGCTGTGCTCAGCCCCCCAAAAGGAATGGGACTGTAATAGGGAGGAAATGAGACAAAGAATGGGAAAGAACATCCTGTGCTGCTTGCGCTGTTCCTGCCCGCTCCAAAGTGTGGGCACTCCAGGGCAAACCAGACGGCGGGGAGAGGGCGGGCCCCAGGGTCAGTAAACAACAAACATACAGCAACAGCCATGACAGCTCCTCCAACGGAGCCCCACTGGGTTGAACACTCTACACACATTCCCTCTCTCAGATCCTCACAATGGCCCCGGGTAGCAGGTACTACTCCCGAGCTTACTTCACATATGTAGACACTGCGGCTTGGACAAGGCAAGTGTCTTGCCCGGAGTTACTGCCCGGAGCCAGTAAGTGGCCTGACCCCAAACCCATACCCTTCGTGCAAGGCCGAGGCCCAGGGATGAGAAAAACTCAGGGGGCTACAAAGGGCGGGCTCAGATGTCTCCAAGTCTTCCCGGGAAGAAGAGGAAACTGCCCGGTCCTCAGGACAACACCCTCCTCCCAGGTGCCAGTACGCAGCCTGCCTTTGTCGGCTGCCAGCACTGGGCTGCATTCCAGGTGACCCCAGTGTGTTTACGGACCAGCTGGAAAACCGGCCACCGAAACACTGGAAACCCAAGAAAAAGGCATTTGGAATGTACTTGTTTATACATTGGAAACTGTGTTTATAATCGAGGCAGCTGGACCGAGCATCAACCTAGAATATTTTCCTGGGCCTGACAAACTCCTTGGTTCAGAAAATCAAATCATTCCACGAAAACAGAAAAGATTCACTGAATGAGTAACCAGCTGACAGTGAATCTCCCTCATGCTGAGGTGTGTGTGTGTGTGTGTGTGTGTGTGTGTGTGTGTGTGTGTGTGTGTCTTATTTTGCTTCTGGAGTAGGAGATGGCTGGCATTTCTCTATTTATATACAGATCTGGGTATCAGACTTCTACAAGTGACAGATTCGGGTTTTTATTGTAGAGGTAGTCCCAATCCTAGACAAATAACATCACCTACTTTGTATTCATCCATCCACTGAATATGTATTGAGACCTATTATAAACTGTCCCTGTAGCCCAATCCACAGATGCACAATCAGAGAGTTTTAGAGCTGAAAGGAACCTTGGGCATTGTGGAGCCCAACTCCTGAAGGAAAACACAAGGGCCTTGGGTAGAAGTAGCCAGAACAGCAGCTGTGGGGGAGCCAGGCAGCGCTTGAATTCTGCCTCTGCTGCCTATCAGCTGGTGACTTTAGGCAGCAGCTGGACCTCCCATGGCTTCAGTTTGCTCATCGTTCTGCAGAGGTGCATGCAAGGCGAGGGCTTTGTTAATGCAGCGGTGGTCCTGGGTATGAGCAGGGGCGTCCCTCCCCCCGTGTGGCTCTAGGTGAGGACCAGGTGGTTGATCCCTGGATGAGGGCTGGGAGGGAAGCTGTTAAGCAGCTCTCTGTACAGGGGGTGTTGGTGCAGCCCAGATGCCCTTCGGAGCCAAGGGGGTCACCCACCAGCGTGACGCTAAGAGTGTCAGCGGCTAAGGGCTCACAGCTGAGTCACGCCGTTGGCATTGCTTTCAGTCCAAGGGAGCTGGTCCTGGCCCAGAGGCAGCTTACATCCAGTGACCCACTGGGGGGCCGCCCCAGCTTCCAGAGCTCCCTGCGGGATCAGCTGAGGCCTGGGTGTAACTCCATGGCAGCACCCCCCCACACACCCAGCACTCCCTTCCAGACACCAGCCCTGAGAGGTGCCCCACCCGCTCCCTGCAAACAAATGCCCCTCCAAGAATCTGCTTCCCAGGGAACCTGACTTACAGCACCTCCAAGGATCCTTGTTCCCCAGCCAGTGAGTCTCTGAGCACAGCTTCAACAGGAAAATCCATGCACTGAGAACCCATTTCATCCCAAGCTTTGCTGCTCCCAGGCAGCGTGACCCAGAGGGGAGAGAGAGGCCGTGCACTGAGGGAAGTGCTGCCCCACCCAAAGTGTCATCCTCCCAACACCCCAGGCACAGAGGCCAAAGGCCATCTCCACCTGCAGGAGGTGGAGGCACGCAGCCCTGCCATGCCCCCTCCAGGTGGCGGTTCTGGTTAGCGGGACCATACAGGGGAAAGGGCCGCTGATGAGTTACCAGCCCAGGAGAAATCAGGCTGTGTGGGAACAGGAGGCGCTACCATCTGTACTGGGTCTCAGGACAGAAGTACACGCAGGTGAGGAGGCCATGTGACCACAGAGGCAGGGTCTGGAGTGATGTGGCCACAGCCAGTGAATTAAACCGTAGCCACAGAAGCTGGAAGAGGCAAGGCAGGTGGGCATTCTCCCCCAGAGCCTCTGAATGGAGTGGGCCCTGCTGACACCTGGATTGTGGCCCAGGGAAACGAAATCCACACCTCTGAGCTCCAGGACCATGAGATAATACATTGCTGCTGTCACTAAACCTGAGTTCATTTGCCGCACAGCCTCAGGAACCTGTCACACCGTCCTTGCTGGTCACTGCGGGCCCCTCCGTCTCCCCCAGTTTCCCCGACTGTAATGTGGCCCAACCCCCTTCCTGCTGATGTACTGCTACGACTTGGGCCTTGTCCTTCTGTTTGTACTTTACAACAAATGCTTACTGAGCACTGAAAGAGGAGTTAGTGTTCTGTTGAAGAATTACAGACAGGTGGCAGGTAATGATGGTGGTATTTGGGGACCAGAGAGGCCACTGGAGTGTAAAACAGAAGAGTACACCAACTCCTTAGAACAGCCCCATTTTTAGAGTTCTGGGCCCAGAATGGCATTAGAATTGGAGTTAACCAAACTCTAGCCACAGTGAGTTTTCAGAAGGGAAGGAGCCTGTGGGACCCCTCTAATGAACAGCCAGGGTGACCCGCAGAGGTGGACCCACACCTGCCCTGGACAGAGGACCTGAGACCACATGTCTCTCTGCCTCTTACTTCCAAAAGCCCCACCCACCCAGACCACACCCAGCCTGGGCTGCACCCACCTTCTGCATTTCCTGAGAGGACACGTTGCAAGGGCTGCTGGGAGGTGATGCCCGCTTGCACCGCTCTTCTCCGCTGCCCAGGGCCCAGGAGTTGGCAAAGTCATAGGGGTCTGAGGTCAAGGTCCCTGTGGGGAAAAGTTTCAGGAGAATGAAGCCACAGTGATGCCTGACCCTGGACCTCTGAGTGAAAACTCTGCTGTCAGCTGAATCGACCTTCCATGAGAATCATGCTTAGGTATCTGGAGTGGGCGCACCTTCTGAGCAGCACTCAGCATAACAAACACGGGGCGTGGGCACCAGAGCTCAGCCAGTGTTTGGTGAGAGACAGCTGAGTGGACATGAACAGTGAGGAGGGTGACATGAAAGATGAGGAACACGCCCATCCACTCCCACTTCTCCTTGCCTTTGCCAGCCTTCCTCCCCCGTGCAGAATATTCTCCCCGGCTTGGTACCTGGACCATCTCCATTCATTCTCTGAGATGCAGCGCCAACACCACTTCCTCCAGGAAGCCCTCTAAGCTAGCTCCACCCCCGTCCCCAACCCCAGCCTGGGCTGGGTATGCCCCTGCTCTGTGCTCCCTCTGCACCCTGTCCATCCCTCCTCCAAAACTCTCATCATCCTTGTGCTAGTATTCTTTTTGCTTATATTCATCCCCCACTCAACTGCAAGCTCCTGCATTCAGAGCACAGGCTGTGTCTCTTATCTCTAAACTCTTCTCTGGTGGATTGTGGATACTTGAAATATTTTTGCAGAATGCAGGTGAGGCTGTGGAACCTAGGCTCCAAGCCCTGCCTCCCCTGGTTCCCACAGCATCTGCGCCTTAGTACTCATGTCAACCACGCCACTGTCAGCCACCCACGACAGACTGCGAGCGACTTAGGGACCTTTGTGACCTGAGGCAAAGTAGGCACCTAATAACACTGCTGAACCTTCACTGCAAAGGGACTCAGTGGAGCATTGAGACAAGCAGCCCTTTTGCAGAGCCAGGCCTGGAAGAGGGAAGCCTGCATCCTAGTCCCAAAATAAGGTGGTTAATATAAATCCAGTACATCAACAACACAATATAAAATGAGTGAAAAGAGGCAAAACTTTACAGTAAGAAGACAGAAAAGATTAGGTTACATTACAATAACAATAATGGGCTGTAATGAGATACCACTACACATCTATTAAAATCACTAAAATAAAAATATATAAGGTGACATTTCCAAATGCTGGCAAGGATTCCGAGCAAGTGAAACATGTACATTGCTGGCAGAAATGCAAACAACACAGCTACTTTGGAAAACAGTTGGCAGTTTCTTATAAAGTTAAACACATGCTTGTCATACCACCCACTAATCCCAGTCCTAAATATTTACCCAGAGAAATTAAAGCATGTCTACACAGAAATCTATACATGGCTACCAACTCACACTTACTAGGATGGCAACTATCAAAAAAAAAAACCCAGAAAATAACAAGTGTTGGTGAGAATGTGGGAAACTGGAACACTTGTGCACTGTTGGTGGGAGGAAAAGTGTCAGAGTCGCTGTGGAAAACAGTTTGGCGGCCCCTCAAGGAAGTCAAAATAGAATTGCCACATGATCAAGCAATTCCACTTCTTGTATATACCCAAAAGATTTGGAAGCAGGGCCTTGAAAAGAAATTTGCACACCCATATTCATTGCAGCATCATTCACTATAGCTAAATGTGGAAGCAGCCCAAGTGTCCATCTGTGCATGAATGGATCAGCAAAACGTGGTCTATATGTCCAGTACCTATTTAGCCTTAAAGATGAAGGTAATTCTAACATAGGATACAACATGGGTGAATTGTAGGGAAGTTATGCTAAGTGAAATAAGCGAGTTACAAAAACGATAAATGATGTATGATTCCACTTATCTGAGGTACTTGAGTTGTTAGAATCATAGGGATGGAAAGTAGAATGGTGGTTGCCAAGGGCTGGGGGGAAGGGAAGAATGGGGAGTTAGTTTCATAGGCACAGAGTTTCAGTTCTGCAAGATAAAGGGTTATGGAGACAGATGGTGGTGACGGTTGTGCAACAATGTGCACGTACTTAATGCCACTGAACAATACACTGAAAAATGAGTAGGATAGTACATTTTACGTTATGTGTATTTTACCACAATAAAAAAATGGAGAAAATAAAATTTATGCATGAAATGTTTATAGCTGCTTTATCCATAACTGCCAAAAACTGGATACATGAAAGTGTCCTTCAACTGCTGAATGGATAAACAAATTGTCCCTCAACAATAAACAGGAACAGACTAATGATACATGCAACAACAGAGATGAATCCCTGGTGGGTTATGTTACTTGAAAGAAGCCAGACATAAAAGGCAAAAGACTCTGAATACTTTACGGTTACACTTATATGAGTTTTGGAAAAATCAAAGCTAAAGGAACAGAAGAAAGATCAGTGACTACTGGGGCTAGGATGTGGGGGAGTTTGACTACAGAGGGGCAGGGGAATTTGGGGTGGAAGGGTAAAACAGTTCTATAGTTTGATGGTAGTGGTACATGGCTCTACACTTCTGTGAAAACTCATAGAACTGTATGCTGAAAGGGTGAGTTTTACTGTATGTAAATTATACCTCAATAAATACGACTTCAAAAAAAATAATAAAATGCAGTATGCACTTTCAGGAGATATATCCAAAACAAAACCACACAAAAAAGGATGCAAGTATAGAAAAAGAACTATCAAGCAGATACTAACCTAAAACATATGGAGTATTTATATTAATGTCAGATTTTAAGGCATAAGCATTATTAAAAATAGCAAGTGTCATGAAATAAAAGACAGTTCACCAGAGGGAATGCAAGCTAATTCATCCATTGTGGAAAGCAATATGGAGGTTCCTCAAAAAACTAAAAATAGAAATACCATTTGACCCAGCAATCCCACTCCTAGGAATTTACCCTAAGAATGCAGCAGTCCAGTTTGAAAAAGACATATGCACCCCTATGTTTATTGCAGCACTATTTACAATAGCCAAGAAATGGAAGCAACCTAAGTGTCCATTAGTAAATGAACGGCTAAAGAGGATGTGGTACATAGACACAATGGAATACTATTCAGACATAAGAAAGAAACAAATTCTACAATTTGCAACAACATGGATAGAGCTGGAGGATATTATGCTCAGTGAAATAAGCCAGGTGGAGAAAGACGAGTGCCAAATGATTTCCCTCATTTGTGGAGTATAACAATGCAGCAAAGTTGAAGGAACAAAATAGTAGCAGACTCACAGACTCCAAGAAGGGACTAGTGGTTACCAAAGGGGAGGGGTGGGGGGAGGGAGAAGGGGATTCAGGGATATTATGATTGGCACACATGGTGTGGGGGGGGATCAGAGGGAAGACAGTGTGGCACAGAGAAGGCAAATAGTGACTCTGTGGCATCTTACTACACTGATGGGCAGTGACTGCAGTGGGGTATGGGGTGGACATGATAACAGGGGTGAATGTAGTAACCACATTTTTTTTTCATGTGAAACCTTCATAAGAGTGTATATCAATAATACCTTAATAAAATAAATAAAAAAATAAAAGACAGTTCACCAGATTCAACATTTCTAAAATATAACAAATGTTCAGAATATATAAAGCAAAACTTGACAGAATTACATGAAGAAATTGACAGACTCATCACCACTGTAGAAAAATGTAATACAGCTCTCTTAGTAATGAGTAGTTGAAGCAGGCAAAAAATAGTAAACATATGGAAGATTTAAAAAACACAGTTAACAAATTTAATTCAACAAGTATATATAGAATCCTGCATCAGAGAATATATTCTTTTGGAGCATATATATAGAACAGTTGCAAAAATGATTGTGTGTGGAGGCCACAAACAAATCCCCCCAAATGTCTAATTTAAATTAGAAATCAATTGAGTCACAAAAGATAACTTAAAATTCTAAACATTTGGAAAATTTAAACACTTTTTATAGATCAAGAAAGAACTCAAAATAGAAATTAGAAAATTCATAGAACTAAATGAAAATAAAAATATGTTACACATATCAAAATCAATGAGGTGCAGGTAACATGGTATTTAGAGGAAAGTTTATAGCCTTAAAAGTACATACTGGACAATAAAATATTAGACAAATCAGTGCTGGAGAAGACAGAAACAAATGATCTTACCGTTTTCCAACATGTAAAGTCCAATGAAAGGACTGGTCGACTGTTTCTTTAGACACCTACCCCTTAAACTAAGGGTAGTTGGGTCATAAGGAAGAAGGATGACCTTATTCAAATGTTCGGCTTTTGCAAGGGAGCATCACTAAATAAATGTTTTTGTAATTGAAATTATCCAAAGAAAATTAAAAATTAGTAGTGGTTTCCACATTGTCCATATTTCCTTCTATTGCTGGTGAGCACACATAAACTGGCCTTTCTGGACAATGTTGAGAGCCACCCTTTATAAATTTCCTCCAAGAACTGCTGACTGTAGTGGCTCAAGAGAGTGTATTCAAACCATCTAGCACTTCCCACCATCTAGCATGTATAGGCTGCTATGGGGGATTCAAGGTCGAGCCCAGTCAGGTTCGAGTAGCTCCAAGTCTGGTTTGATGGGTGGTCTGGACAGTGAGGAGGACTGCTAAGAGGCATTATAAATGAGGAGAGGTCCTGGGCAGGCTGGAATACCAGGAAAGAAGGTTATAATGATCTGTGATCAGGGACAGCAGAAGTATAGCCACACCTCAGGGAAATGGTATTCCAGGAAAGCTTACCTTCCTGAGTCCTAAAGTCATCTTCGGCGAAGATGTTGAGGTTGCCACACAACCCACAGGTCTTGTTGAAGTGCCTGTCTGATAGCAGGACTTGAAAGTTGCTGCTGCTGTCGATCCTGGCCTCAAAGCCATAGGCCTCGCTGGACAGCTTATAGTAGCCAGCCTCAGTTTCCAGATAGAGCCCTTGGGAGGCATAGGGCATGGAGATGCTGGAGGGGCAAGCATGAGCTCAGGAAGTGGGTTTCTCATACATTTTCTGGTGTCCCTCCCGCCTTCAACCTAAGCCTATTCCAAGGGTTCAGGCCACAGGGCAAAGCGGCTGAGGGCCCAACAGGGAGTCAGGGCACCCGGCCCTGCTGCTCACTCCCTCTGGGCAGGTTTACGTCCAGCTCCTTCATCTGAAAGACGAGGGGGCTGCCAGGGTCCTGTCTAATCTGGGCATCCTCGGCTTGACTTACCTCCGGCCCCCCTGCAGCACAGTACCATTGATAAGCAAATGGATGTCGAAAAACTCCCCAAGGTACACAGACAGGCTCACCCGCTTGCCATTTTGGAAGTCCCCTGAAAGAGAAAAGGGTCATGGTGGTGACTATTACCAAAAGGAGGTGATACATTTATTTATAATCACCATCACTAAAATCTTATCTCGGTGGAAAACTCCCCCAAAACACCTAACAAAGAGGCAATAAAAATCTCCCTAAAAATCTCATCTACTCACTTATTTTTCCATTCACCTAAAAATATTTATTGACTGCCTGCTGGACACATTAGCCCTCTAGAAGTCTCTTTGATTTCTCAAAAGAAAAGTGTAAAAGCATGATCCCTTCACAATCTAAGTATAAGATAAGCACGCAGCAATGGACTACATTGTAAGGCAGCAAAGAAAACCAACAGTGTGAATGACTGGTAATAGGTACTCTAGGCTAGTGTCAGATAAAATGTTCTCTGAGGACAGCCCACATCAGAATCCTTGGGCTTTTTGTTTAAAATGGAGATTCAAGAGTTCTACCTCAGTTTACCGAATCTGATCCTCTGAGAGAAGCTTAGAGACACTGCAGGTAAACCGCCTCACTCCGCATGGGAAACAATAAGGATGCAATAAATGATCGATATCGCCACTGGAGATGTTTGACTAACCAGACACATGAGGAAGCAGTGCCTGACAATGGTTCAGTTGGGAGGGGTGGCCTCAGAAACAAGGGTGATGGTGACAGCAGGGGACACGAATGAAGGCGGGAAAATTAGCAAGAGACCATTTTCTGCGGGACTGCGAAGACTTCATCCCCCAGCTAGAGTCCCAGCACCGGGCCCTTGGTGTTCAAAGATAACTGTGGCCACAGAAGACAGGGGAGCTGGAGGCACAGAAGAATATCCTCTGGGATAGCTCCGAAGAAGGGCAACCGGGGAGACAGGGAGAGAAGATGACGGAGGAAGAGGGCTCAAACCTGGGGCACGGTGCCTCGGGGCTCCTGAAGGAATCGGGCGTGAGGCCCAGGTTCACCTTGGAAATGAGGAAAGACACCTTCTCTTAGGAGGGTCAGGGGGGTGTGGCTCCAGCTCGGCAGCAAAGCAGGAGGAGGAGAGTCCATGGCACAAAGTCCAGGAGGCTTGGCAGGGTTTGTTGGAATGAGGCGCGGCTGCCACAGTGAGGGCCGCCGAGAACGAGAGCCGCATAGGGGACGTCCCAGCTGCAGCCCCGCAGTGGCCTGAGAGCCTCAACGGGGGCCTGCGCTGGACCCGGGCTGCCGGAGGACAGCAACCACCTGGCACACACACACACACGCTCCGGACTGACCAGAAGGAGCCAGAAAACAGACTTGATTCCGGTGGGATTTCAGTGAGGGCCCAGTCTCCGAGCAGTATCTTGAACGATACACTGTTAGCAGCTCAGAGACCCCAAGGAGGCCCACAGAGCACCCCCAGCCGCATTCCGCCCAGCCCCAGACCAACGCCATCGCAAGGAAAAGGAAATGCAACCGAGTTCAAGGGTTTGTGTCCTCTTTGACTGAGACTTGTCCGCTCTGAGCTTTCACTTAGAATGGTTTTTGAAGCAAACAAATCTTGAAAAAGTTCAGCAAACTTTCTGACAGCAAGAAATTAGCCAAAGAAAAACAAACAAAATTACACGGGTAAGTGTTGGAACCAATAGAGTACAAGGTGAATGGTGGCAGCTGAACAGTGGAGATATGTCCTGTTCGTCCGACTTTTCTGAACGTTTCAAAATTTCCATAGTAAAACGTTGAAAAAACAAGCAAAGGCAACAGCCTGGCAACAACCTTGTTTGCAGTCCCTCCCCAGAGCCTTCCCTGCCTCCAGGGGTGCCCAGTGGACCCAACACCAAATCCCTTCCTGGGCCCCCGCTGGGGCTGACTCTGAGCATCCACTCCTGGCTGGAGGGAGCCACCCCCTGCTGGGGGGGTGACAAGGAGGCCAAGAGGCGGGGGACTCCCTCCCACGACCACAGAACACATCTCCTCATCAGTACAATCCATCTGTAGTCTCAGATCAGAAAGACAGGTGCGCATCTGCCCCTGCTCACTGGGTAGTTCCACCAAATGTTGCCTCTGAGCTCAAGACAGCTCCCTCCTGGAAACAGGAGAGGAATGCCAAGCGCCTCTCCTCACAGGCAGTTCCTCCCTCTCATGGGGATGCAGAAAGCGTGCGTGAGAACCGGCCAGCCAGGGGGTTTGTGGCTGGAGGGAGGGTAGGGGATGCAACCAGGCAGCGCGGGGTGAGCCACTGCACTGCAGCTGTGATCTGTAGCTCCTCGAGGCTCGCAAGGATGTAAGTTCACCCAAATGGTCCCTTGCTTATGGGGGCAGATGCCATAGGAAAGCCTCCAAGGTCAGTATCACTACAAGCTTGAAAGGCTCCCACTGTGTGGAGGTGCGGGAGAGCCCTGCCCTCTTCAAGTGAACGCTGAACGCAGCCTGGCCCCACACCCGTGGGACTGGGACCCACACGGGCTGGCACTCGAGTAACTTGCCCATCATCCCAGAGCTAATGGACTCAGACCAGTGCTGATTTCAGTATTGGAAGGGCTGGCTCAAGGCCCCAGGAGACCTCAGCATTAGGAAGCCCAGAGGCTGCGCGAGGCAGTGCCCGCAGGCGTGGGGGGCTGGCTGCCTGGGGGCTTCACCAGTCTGGGGGCAGGAGCTGGGGTCCTTAGTGAGCACTCAACTGCAAGCGTCTGGCGAGTACATCCCGGAGAAGCCTTCAACTCAGAAAAATATGCTCTGGCAGCAGCAGAGATCTTTGCAATCCTCTCTACTGCTTTGCCCAGAAAGCAGAGAAAACACCCTTTCCTTCATGCCCCAGTGTGTCCACACTCACGATGTAACAGTGCTCGCCCTTCCCTTGGGCCATGCTCTCTGACACTCTCTGATGTCCTCCATGCTATCCCATTAAATTTTTTTAATAGCTGATGACACCCATACATTAAATCTGTAACCCATACGTCATGACTCAGATCGAAAAATACTGCTCTAGATGGACTCCACTTTACAGATAGAGAAACTAAGTTTACAACAGGCACCTCAGCACTATTGACATTTGGGGCCTGGTACTTAGATGTAGGGACCATCCTGTGCATGGAAGGATAATTAGTAGGGTCTGGCCTCTACTGCACAGACGCCCATAGCATCAACCCCCACAATGTGACAATCAAAATGTCTCCAGACACTGCCAGGTGTCCTCTGGGGAAACAGCACCCCAGCGGAGAACTATTGGTTTGCACTCTTACCATGGGGCAGAGAAAACCCTCATACAGGTTTTCTGACTCCAAGCCTAAATCTCCTTTGTCAACACAAGGCTGCCTAAGGGGGTGCTGAATGCTCTGGGTTCATCATTAATGCAGGGGAGAACTCGAGATTAGCCTGTTTTCTGTGCTTCCTCCCCTCCCCGCAGCACTCAGAGTGGGAGCTAATGATGTGCGTCATTAGGAAAAGGAGCCCTTAGAAACTGCCGCTAAGCCCTGGAGAGACCACATCCCACACACACCTGCAGACCAGCACGCCTGCGACCGCTCGGAGAAGATGGCTAGGTGTCCACCCCAAGAAGCCAAGGAAGCTCTCCCCATGACTCTGTCCCCATCCGGCCCCCTGAACTCAGTGCCTGAGGTGCTCCGTGAGGGAGTAAGGCCTCTCCTGCATGTAGGAGCAAGAAGCAGAGCAGGGAGCAGGCTGATGGCTGGAACCAGTCAGACCAGGCTGCTCCCTTGGACTTTACAGTGTGGAACTCACCAACCTGCATTTCTAATGAACACTCCACAGCCACGCCTATGATTCTGATGCCAGCTGAGAGACTGCGAGCTGGCCTAATGGCACCACCAACTGATGTGGAAACTAATGCCTGGCTGGGTGAGTGACTCAGTCTGCTGCTGGTTGTTCATGGCTCTCTCTGGGCTGGCTTGGGAGCGGATCCTGCAGTAGCTTAGGAAGAGCAGTCTCTCCAAGCAAGGCTCACCAGGACTCTCGCCATCCCCCCACACCCCAGGCCCTGTGCTGGTGGGCAGGCACACCCGTGGCCCTGGCCTGGCCCTGCAGCCTCCCTGACCAGGAACCAGGGTCAAGGAAAGAGGCCTCCACTTCACACCAGGTGGTCCTTCATGTTCAGACATAAACACTTTACCCAGGATGTGAGCAAGGTCCTCAGGCTCAGAGAGGAGTGGAAGTTTGTGATTTAGGAATGAGGAAACAGGATGTCATTGTAGAACAATGGAGCAGAGGTGTGCACAGGACACAGCTGTGCACGTGTAAGCTGGCCCTGCCGCGGCCCAGCATGCCTGACCTGCTGCCTGCGGCCCCTGACCCAGCAGTTTCAGCCCACCCGGCCCAGGCCCAGCCTCAGCAGCCAATCCCTCTCCTGACACCCAGCACTGCCACCGCCAAAAACATGAAGAGTAGCCACCCATTCTCCCTGATGTTAGCAACATGATTTTCTATGAGAATGAAACCAATCTATATTAAAGAGTGATTGTCCCATAGCCTGGTTTAAGCCAGTTACCTGCCAGAAAACTGACATTTGATAAAAGCAAGTTGTTATAAGAATTAGAACCTGACAGGATGGGGGTCCTACTGAGATGTTTTGAACAGAGAGGCCTAACACTGCCCTGCAGTTCTCCTTGGCCACTGACACCCAGAACAGGCTGGCCAGAGAGGCCAGGCCTCTAGCGCAAACCTGTGGGATGTATATTACAGGAAGGGGTGATGTTACCCTGACCTTGATAGAAATGCCCCTGAGGGCCCAGAAGCCCCTGTCTCCACCAGGTTCACATCCAACACGTGGGCATCCTGTGTGAAGGTGGCTGTTCTCAGTCACTAAGGTTTGGGTAACACTTCACATTTGCAAATAATTCGTAGTCCTTGATCCTCATGGTATCCTGTTTTAAAGATGAGGAAATGGAGGCTGAGAAACACTGGGCTACCTTCCTAAGGACATTCAATGAGGAGGGAGAGTGGAGACAAGGGCACGGGTTTCTGACTCCACACAGGGTCTTTCTATGCTTGCAAAGGACAAGGCTGGAGTGGTCGGGGGGGCTTCCTGGAGGAGGTGCCAGTGACCACCCAGAAGCACCAGCACAACCTGCTTCCCCGCCTGGGAGGGCTATGGTAAGTGGGGAGGCATCTGGAGTTGGATTTAATAGTGGGAGGGGACTTTCCCAACATGCTGCTTGCCCCCCCGGGCCCAGAATATGAATTCTGTGCCTGTCCCAAAGATGTCATCACATATTGTATACAAACTCATCTCTGGAGTAAGGAGTCCACAGCAGGAGTCAAGTCTCCACAGGGCCCCCTCTCTGGCAACACCACTGAGGCCCAAGGCCATAGGGTGGCAAGGGTGTCCCTGTTTCTCCTTTCAACAGTGACCTTCCTGTCACTTCTAAGCCTCCATTCCCACAGAGCCATCTCAGGTAGGCAGCCTGTCCCACTTCCCCTATGACTTTTTTTTTATAATTTAAAAAGGAATACATTTTTTTATTAAAGTATCATTTATATACACTCTATGACTTTTTTAATAGATACAAGAAAAAAAACAAAGAGAGAAAATGGTTTTACCCTTGTGATGAGACCTTTTAGGATCTCCTCTCTAAGCAACTTACAAACATGCCATACATGTGTTAACTATAATCACCACGCTCTACCTGACACCCCCATGACTTATTTATCTTGCACTGGAGGTTTGTACCTTTGACCCCCCCCTTCCTCTAATTCCCCCACCCTTCTCTGATAACCACGATCTGATTTCTTTTCCGATGAGTTTGGTTTTTTGGTTTTAGTTTTGGTGAGGTTTAGATGGCACATATAGGTGAATCATGGTATTTGTCCTTCTCCATCTGATTGTTTCACTCAGCATAATGCCCTCAAGTTCCACCCATGTTCTTGCAAATGCCTGTGATTTTTAAAGTTGTAAAAATCCACTTAAAATAAACACTGAGCTACAATTGCATCAAATAAAAAAGAACAAAATACCTAGGAATAAACCTAACCAAGGAGATGAAAGACCTTTACTCTGAAAACTATAAGACAAGCATGAGAGAAATTAAGACACCAATAAATGGAAATCTATCCCATACTCATGGATAGGAAGAAATAATATTGTCAAAATGGCCATCCTGCCCAAAGCAATCTATAGATTCAGTGAAATCCCTATCAAAATACCAATAGCATTTTTCAATGAACTAGAACAAATTGTTCTAAAATTCATATGGAACCACAAAAGATTCTGAACAGCTAAAGCAATCCTGAGAAGGAAGAACAAAGCTGGGGGGATTATGCTCCCCAACTTCAAGTTCTACTACAAAGCCACAGTAATCAAAGCAATTTGGCACTGGGTACAAGAACAGACCCATAGACCAGTGGAACAGAATACAGAGCCAAGATATAAACCCACACATAGATCATCAATTAGTATATGATAAAGGAGCCATGGATATACAATGAGGAAATGAAAGCCTCTTCAACAACTGTTGTTGGCAAAACTGGACAGCTACATGCAAGAGAATAAAACTGGATTATTGTCTAACCCCATACACAAAAGTAAACTCAAAATGAATCAAAGACCTGAATGTAAGTCATGAAACCATAAAACTCTTAGAAGAAAACATAGGCAAAAGTCTGTTGAATATAAACATGAGGAACTTTTTCCTGGACATATCTCCTTGAGCAAGGGAAACAGAAGCAAAAATGAACAAGTGGGACTACATCAAACCAAAAAGCTTTTGTACAGCAAAGGACACCATCAGCAGAACAAAAAGGCATCCTACAGTATGGGAGAATATATTCATAAATAATTTATCTGATAAGGGGTTAACATCCAAAATATATAAAGAACTCACATTCCTCAACACCCAAAAACAAATAACCCAGTTAAAAAATGGGCAGAGGACCTGAACAGCCACTTCTCCAAAGAAGAAATTCAGATGGCCAACAGGCACATAAAAAGATGCTCCACATCGCTAATCATCAGAGAAATGCAAATTAAAACCACAATGAGCTATCACCTCATACCAGTTAGGATGGCCACCATCCAAAAGACAAGCAACAACAAATGCTGGCAAGCAAAAACAAAAGTGGAGAAGGGGGAACCCTCCTATGCTGCTGGTAGGAATATAAATTGGTGCAACCGTTGTAGAAAGCAGTATGGAGTATCTTCAAAAAACTAAAAATAAAAATACTATTTGACCCAGTAATTCCACTCCTAGGAATTTACCCAAAGAAAACAAGATCCCTGATTCTAAAAGATATATGCACCCATATGTGTTTATCGCAGCACTATTTGCAATAGCCCAGATATAGAAGCATCCTAAGTGTCCATCAAAAGATAAACCAATAAAGAAGATGTGGTACATATACACAACGGAATATTATTCAGCCATAAAAAGAAAAGAAATCCTGCCATTTGCAACAACATGGATGGATCTAGAGGGTATTATACTCAGTGACATAAGACAGGCATAGAAAGACAAATACCAAATGATTTCACTCATCTGTGGAGTATAAAAACAGAGCAAAACAGAAGAAACAAAACAGCAGCGACTCATAGACACCAAAAAGGGACTAGTGGTTACCAAAGGGGAGGGGCTTAAGAGGGTTGGTGGGGAGGGTGAAGGGTATAAAGGGGCACAATAATTCACAATCACAGTATAGGCTGGTCACAGGGACGGTAGTACAGCACAGAGAATACAGTTAATGATTCTGTAACATCTCACTATATTGATGGGCAGTGACTGCAATGGAGGGGGTAAGGACTTGACAATATGGGTGAATGTTGAACCACTGTGTTGTATATTTGAAACCAAAATAAGATTGTATATCAATGATGCTTCAATAAAATAAGTAAATAATAAACTAGCAAACAAACACTGGGGACACCTGAGGTGGGAGGACTTCAGTCTTCAGTTTCAGGGTAAGGGGAGGTTTTCTCCCCAGCTGCTGCCTCTGAACAGCAAAGTTCAGAGTGGCTTCCTCAATTTGTCACACCCTGGTCCTTTCAGCTTCCTACCTGGTTACTACGGCCAAGGTCACCCTGCCTCCTGCCTCTCTACCTTTTAGGACCATTTGGCAAAGAACCAATTCCCTCTTGCTCCTTCCTGCTACACAGGACTCTACGATAGCTCCTCCCCACCTGCTGAATCAAGACACAAACTCCCCTCTCAGACTGCGAGACCCTGTTCTGTCAGTCTCATCCTGTGACCCAGCCTTACATCCCACTATCCTCCACCCCGTGTTTCTCAAAGTTTGGTCCCCAAACCAGCAGCAGCTGGAAACTTGTTGGAAATAAACATTTCAGACCCCACTCCAGATCCACTGACTCAGAAACTCAGGTCAGAGCCCAGCAATCTGTTTTTAACCAGCCCTCCAGGCAATCCTGGTGCATGCTAGAGCTTGAGAACCATTGCTCCAGCCACACTGCCCTCCCCACTGGGAGGCATGGCACAAACACGCACCCTTTCCATTCTCTTCCCCATGCTCAGGCTTGGAGCCCCTGCCCTGTCCTCTCTGTCAAACCAAACCTCTCTCCCCAGGCTCCTCACATGCCCTGCAGTCCATGAAATCAGCTCTCCAGTGAAATGGAACACCACGGTTCATGGATTCCCCCATTCAGTGGGACAGAGACCCCTGGGAGCTAAGTGTGGGGAAACAGGTGAGTGAGACATAGTCCCTGCCCTGGAGGGGCTCACAGAAGAGTAGGCAAAATGGCAGTCCAGTGGAGTTCAGTCCACCGAGGTCACACTCCAATAGGTTTTCCCCCAGAGGCAGGTGGATGGTAAAGATGGAGTAAGTTGACAGAATCAGAACAGCATGGTTGTGACCAGCTGTCAGCTCCCAAACAGCTGAGCCCAGCACTGAATGCAGAGGGTGCTGCATCCGGCTGACTCTGGAGTCCCAGCCCCAGGAGCCCAGCCGCCAGCATCTCCTGTAAGAGTCTGGGTGCTGGCAACTCCCTCCCTGATGAAGCCTGAGTCAGGGTCGTCTGAGCCTTTTTCTCAATTAGGTACCCCTGTTAGGCTCTGTCCTTGGCCGGCTTCCTCCAGTTTTAGCAAGAATCTTGCTGGATTAGTTTATCCAAAGCCCCCCACATCCCTAATACCTGATCAAATTCCTTACACCCCTGCCCTCAACGTCATCACGCTGGCCTGCCTGTAGCAGGACTCCTACCCACCTGCTTTAGCCAGAATCCCCCTTGTCCCTGATGTTGCCTCTTGGTAATTTTCCACCGACTGACCCCCCACCCAGCTCCTTGGCTGTGAATCCCCACTTGTTCTTGTTATATTTGGGGTGGAGCCCCACCTTTTCCCTAGCGCAACCCCACTCCCCCACTGCAGCAGCCCCTCTTGAATAAAGTCTTCCTTACTGTCTTTAACAAGTGTCATGAAAAGTTGTGCTTGGACAGTGTGGTCTGTCCCTTGCCATTGCACCTCCCCAAGGCTGAGGACCCCGCTTTTGCTAGGCTTGGTAGCATCCCTCCCTCACACCACACACCTCTGATTCATTCACAGAGTGTGAGGTCACCAAACCACCATTTTCCCTCACTGCCTCCAGCCCCACTCCCAGCCTTGGAAAGTGTCCTCTCTCCTTAGTACAGAAGAAAATGTCTTTGTCCTGACAAGCCCAGGATCAAAATCCAGCTCTTCCTTTTATTATCTATCAGCCCTTGGGAGGATCATTCAAACTTCTTGGGCTTCGGCTCCTCATTTGTGAAATAGGGGCGCCTGTACCGTGCCTACATCTCAGAGCTGCTGCAGGGTGTGGAGAAAACATGCTTGTCCAGGAACACAAGTGCTCAGCACAGCTAGAGACCCTGAATTCACCAAGAACTTGGCAATGAGCCTTCCCTTTTGCTAGGGGCTCGGTGTATTACAAACACCTTCTGGATCATCATTTCATCTGAGCTCCCAGAGCGCTGTCTGGACCCAGAGCAGAGGTCATAACCACTGGAGAGGCATGAAGACTCTCTCCATCCAGCCCACCGTGAGGAGAGACCAGCGAGAAGCCAAGGGAAGGCCCGTGTCACAGAAAGGCCACTCCTCTCCATGCTCTCCTCAGGGATCCTTGAGCTCGGGCACAGCCATGAGAATAGGAAACCTCCCCCTGCCCCTGCAGTTCACCCACCAGGGTTGAGTTCAGCTGCCCCTGCCCCAACTTCTGCCCTTCAGGGCCCTGACTCACCAATAAGTGAGAAGGAGTGTTTCTGGCAGTCCCCAGCCAGGAGGTAACTGCAGACGCCTGCAAAGCTGTACATGCTCCCATCAAAGGTGTTGATGAAGTCACCTCCAAAGAGGCTGCATCGGCCCATCGACGACCTGCCAGGAGTCCCTTCTGTGCACAGCATCCCTGGAGCGAGAGGCCACAGGTGAGCACAGCTGGGGCCACCAGCCCAAACCACTCCAGCCTTACAGAAATGAGGCTGCATCTGATAGAAATTGGGCTGTGGGGAAGGACTTTCCCTAAATGAGATTAAAGCTGTTGCTTTCAGTCCCCAAATATGACCCGGACTCAACAACAATGGAGGAGCAGTTTTTCAGAGTATCTATTCGTTTTAATGATATTTATCTAATGATTTAAAATGTGATACATGCTCATTATGGAAATTTTGGGGAATGCAGAAGAAAAATACAAAGTAAACGATATTCAACAATAACTAGAGTTAACATTTTAGTGTTTCTATTTCTGTTCTATTTTACAAGCATATATACAATTGCAGGTGCTTTACAAATGTGTGATCATCCTGTGGCAACTGTTTATTACCTGCCTATTTCAATGCACTGTAAAGAATTTCTCATGCCATTGTGTATATTTCCAAAACATGATTCTTAGTGACTGCAATATAATTTGCATCTAAATGTTTATAGTATAAACCCCTGTTGTTAGGTTTTTTCAAATGTTCTGAGATATAAAGAGATTATAGTGAGAATCCTTGAACGTTAATCTACTAGTGTAACTTGAAACATTCAAATTCTGAACAAGTCAACCCGAGAGCCTGACACATGGAATTACGAAGTGTTAGCTCCCCCAAGGCCACTGCTAACTCCCAGGAGACCCTCTTACCATCCTCGTACTGTGTGTGTGTAAGTGTTGGCAGGTGGAGGAACCACAGCAGTAAATCTCTAAATTTTCTGGGTCCCCTGGCAAAGGACCCACCTATAAGAAGTCGCAGAGGGTATGACAAATGTGCATCTTGTCCCAGACTAACCTGTGAACAGCAGGCTGGATGCTACAGACCTAAGTGGTTTAAGTGGAGACAGGCCAGGTCAGAAAGGGGTTCATCCTGCCATTCTCACTCAGAATCTCAGGGAGGGAAGGAAGGCAGTGTAGTCTAGTGAAAGAGTGCTGGCCAGGGACCCAGGAGAACTGACCTCTGATCTTTGGTCTGCGTGACTTTGAAGCAGATATTTTTCCTCTCTAACCCTCAGTCTCTTCATCTGTACTATGGGGGCGTTCCATTACATGACCTCCTTCTACACCTAATAATCTATCCAAGTCTTGGATTCCTACTTCCCCATCTTCCAGCCCCACCATAACAGACTGTTCTGTGTGGCCCTCATGCTTAATTCTGCAATCAGAGAAGGCATTGGTGGGCACCTGCTCCTTGAGGAAGACAAGCCAGGCCCAGAGGGTTCTTCAGACACTTCACAAGAGGAATTAACCAGGAAACCAGTGATTTTGGCAGGCTCGACACAAGCCTAACACGATGCTGGGCACGCAGGTGCACCCCAGAGACATCACTGATTCCTGGAAGAGAGTTACTCATAATGGCCCTGGGGCAGGAGAGAAGAATGGCACAATCTGGTACCTACCTGGCAAGGTGAGAGCCAGAGCAAGCAGGGCCCTTGCAAATCTGATGGGAATCATCTGCAGAGAAGCAGGAGAAACGAACAGGTGACCACTATCCACATAAATAGCTGCTGGCATTTGCTACTGCCCATGTGTGAAGTGGGAAGAATACCTTTTAAAGAAGGAATAAAGATTGGTCTTCACTGGCCCCTGTTTGCCCGTGAACATGAAGTGCTGGTCCCTAAAAATGTCTCTGACCAGGGCCAGGTCCAAGCATAGCAGTAACTACGAGCCAGGACCCCAGGCACCCTTCCCCAAACAGCAGTGCCAGAGCCAGACGGAGGAGGAAAGCTCAGGCCTCCAGGCCAGCCTGACTGCTCTTGTTTCCCTGCACTCCTGCACCAGCTGAGAGCCCACGTGCACCTAGTTCCTTCCTGCTTCATCCTTCTGTGCTTCGCAGCACACTGGGGAGGAGAACTACCTTATGCTCTTGCTCCTCCCCCAGGCACCCGGCCTGGAGAACGCTAGGAGCCGCGTTTGCTGGGCAGCAGCCCCCTGCACATGAGCAAAGCACTCATCCCATCTCCTACACTAGCACCACGCGGGCACCCAGGGGACACTCTGGCCATGTGTGCCGAGCTGATCTGACAGATGGACAGGAGTCCAGCAGCCCTGGGCGGGCAAGGGTCCCCACTGTGTGCCCCCCCAAAAGGGAACAATTGACCCTGGCTGGCAGAGTGCCCCAAGCTTAGGCCCCCAAGTCCCTTCTTCTCCAGAGAAGATTGTTAAATTAAGGGCAGAATCTGTCACCTGAGATTCATGGGGGTGACTCAGAGAGATACTCCCGTTCTTTATCTGTTACATATATCTCGGGAAGGATATATATAATCTGTCATACATATCTGCAGAAGGAACATTGTGATGTCAGATACAGACAAGTCCTGGTCTCAGAGCAGCTGCCCTCTCCTGCGCCCTCCCACCGCCTGGGTGCATCAGGCTGCTCCCAGAGCACGGCCAGAGGTGAGGGAAAGGTCACTTTGTCTCATCTACTCACAGATTACAATCAGTGGAGACCGGGCATGGACAGAAGCAGCCACAGGAGACTCCCCAACCCCATCCACCCATTGGCAAGTTGGGTAGGGGCCTTAGGATGGCACCTGGCTTTGCGTCACCACCCAACAAGCGCTTCTAATCCAGGGATGGAGAACCCTGCTCCCCAGGTCCTGATCTTCCTCCCACATCCTCCACACAGGCCAGCCCTCCTCCCAGAAGACCATACCTTGCCCTGCAAGTGGGGTCTGCAGGTCTCTCTAAGGTCCACGGGAAATTCAACACAGCAGGACCTCGCTGCCCCCCCAGGCCATGTTCCCCAGCAACTGCTGTGGCTGATGGGGCTGCTGCAGCTCTGGGCTGTCTGTTAAGTGCCCTAGGGGCTGCAGACTCCCCGCAGCAGGGGGAGATAAAGGCCACGTTGTGACGTCCACCAGCCCCCACCCCTTTTCCCACAACACTGATTCGGACTCCTCCTAATTACCAAAAGAGAACAATGAGCGGAAATGGTATTAGAAATACCTCCAAGCGATAAGGCTTTGAACTGTTTGGTCGGATGCCTGCTGGCAGCTGCTGCAATGAGCTGCCTTGCCCTCCCCATCCCCCCGTGCCCTGTCTGTGGTCCTCCCCACAGAGTGCTCCACATAGACAGGGAGGACCAGCCATGCTGGTCGTCCCCAGGCAGACAGGTCCAGGCCAGGGAGGCATCCAGACCCGATCAGCACAGTTTCGGGATCCAGACTCCAGGGTCTGACTCCAGGGAAGTTTGGGAAAACACCTCAACCTGAGCCAATTTAGCCGCTGTGTTTGGAGGAAGGAGAAAACTAATGCTTCCTGTCCGTGCGAGGTGGTAATGATCCATCCGGTCTTGGCCCCCAGCGGAAACAGGCAATATGGATTCTGGCAAGGTTTTGTGGACAATTTAAAGATGAGCGGCCTGGAAAATGATGGCTGGGTTGATTTCACTCTAACTCTCCTCCCAGAACCTCCCTCTACTTCTGGTGCTTCATCTCCTCCCCTGACCTTACACACACTCCACATACACACATACCACACACACACACACACACACACACACACATACCATACATGCCCCCCACATACCAATCCTTCTTCCCACACTTCCATTCCCAAAAGCCTAATTCTCAACATCATCTGCAAAACTAATTTCTACTGAGAGAATAGCTGATAAAATAGGGGAGGAAGGTGACCCTGTCCTGCTGGGATTCCCGGCACTGGGACAGGCAGTCTGTTGTATTTAGGTATGGCAGCCCACCTCCTGCCCCTCACATCGTACCACTTGCCCAAAGACATTGGGAACCCAACTTCCCCACTCCCCACACACATACCCCACACCTCACCACTCCCTTTACCACCCCAGGAGAGGAAGATGGGCCTTCCCAAGAAAGAAAATAGTGGAAAAAGCAGAATTAGCATGATATAGTGGAAAAGACACTTAAGGATTTCCATTTCCAGCTTTTTTTTTTTTTTTTACTTGATAACCTGAAAATCTGCCCGCTCCAAGATGTCTTGGAGTGAAATACGACAAGTGTTCGTCAACTGCACAGCTAAACTGGGAGGAAAATCATGATATCTCCAAGGATCAAAGAGGGAAAGGGAGCCCAAGGAGCGGGAGGTGGTGCAGGCCTACAGACGCAGTGAGTGTGGGTGCCCACGGCTGGAGGCTGAGCCCAGCGAGAGCAGGAGATGGCCCCAGGAGCGAGCTGGAACAACACCCCTGCACAGAGCTAGCCCTTGAAGGGAAGCCTTCCACACGGTGGACCAGGAAAAAATCCAGTCACCCCCAACATAGGAGGTAAGAAGCTTGTCTATCTCTGTCTGTTTTAGAAGTGGGAAAATTAAAGTTTTTCTCTAGAAATTGTAGCCATGGACATATCAGGTTCAAATTGACATTACCACATGGTCCAGGAACCCTGAAGCGGAGAAATCGACACACTCCACATACACACACCACAGTCATAGTCCAGTATCTGGGGTTCCTGGCAGAAACAAACACAGATCTATCTAGAAAAGGCAAACCTTCTTCACAGGTCACATCTGATACCCACAGATAAAGCCCTCTGAAGGATGAATTCAAAATTACAAATTTTAAAACACTTGCGAAAACAACCCACCACAAGCAAGAATAGGCAGTCTAGTCACAACCAGAAGCAAGATTAGCTCCCCCAAGAACTCCAGAGAATAAGAGAATCAGAGAAGAAAAACTAAGAGTGTTTAAAATTATCATAGACTAAAGAGCAGGAATTGAAAACATAAAAGAACAAGACATAATGAGAAAACAACAGGAAATCTTTTAGAAATGAAACTATAGAGTACTAAAGTCCTTCAGGAATTTCTGAAGGAAAACTGACTGGAAGAGAGATCTGAGGAAATTATTCAAAAAGATTAAATTGGTGACAAAATGAGATAAAAGTTAAGAAACATGGTAGATTGAGAAGACCCAAAAGAAGTGTTGAGAAAACCCCCCTCAATGTAGATTTCTATATACAGAGCCTTCATCTGAATGCCTCCAGAGCAGGCCAGGAGAATTTTAGTACAAATAATTTATAGGGGAGAGCAGGAAACACCAGCAGGGAGGTGGGAACATGATATGGGGAAGGGAAAGCATCTAACAAAAGACATTTATGAAGCCAGCTACCACCTGGCAACTGAGCTTAATCCTGTGACGAAACTCTGGGAAAAGAGGTTAGATGAATGCCTCAGAATTATCCCACTCCTGGATGAAGTGGTCAGGGGTGTTTCCACACCTACACTGGTCATTAAATGTCGAGGGCTGTTTCTGTGGCATTAATTCCTCAACACTTCCAGCCCTCAGGCACAGAGGTGCAGTCACTGATGGTCTAGAAGAAACACACACAAACGGTTAAGGTCTGAGGGAGGTGAGAAGGGAACTGTAGCATCTGCTGCCTGGTTAAATTATTATTCAGAGTTAAGGGAAAATAGAGACTTTTTTCGGAAAAGTGACAGTGTGTTTAACATTAACAGCCCTTTCTGAAAGAACTACAAAAGACGGTGCTTCAAGAAGGAAATTAAAACCCAGAAAGAAAATGCCAGAAGAAAAGGTAAACAGAGAATTTGGGAAATATGGGGATACGCATGAGCAGGCAGCGGTTGCATAAAACAATAGCATTAGTAATGATAAACTGGAGACCTGACAAAGTAGAACAGCACACGGCAATAGCAATGAAGATGGAGAGGCCGTGATAGGAGTGAAAGTGGAATAAGGTCTTGAATTGCTCAGAAGAAAGAAAGAGGTGATAACTGTAGACTTTGCTGAAGATAGAATGGGTTTACTATGTCTTTTAGCCTAGTAAAATTTTAAAAGAGGCTCCTAAAATAATGGAATTAAATGTACCTTTCCTAAACCAATGCAGGGGGAAACAGGAGATAAAGAAACCCAAACTGACCCAGGAGAAAATGTAGAAAAAGCAGGACAAATAACATAAAATAAGATAGTACCAAAAAATCCAAACATTGTTAATCAACAGTCAAAAGAAAGAGATTATCAGTTCGGATTTTTTTAAGAGACACACAGTTGTGCAATGTTCAAGAGACAGGCCCAACACAGACACAAAGCCTGGAAGGAAGCAAACAGGAAAGGGCAAATGATGACCCAGAGAAAGCTGGGTATGCTACCCTCAGACCAAGTAGACCTGAAGATAAAGTCGTTATTAGAGATAAAGAGGATAGGAAGGTAGTAGAAAGCGGAGCATACCAGGAAGGTCTCATTATGTGCCCTTCATAATATAAGCTCCAAATTTTTAAAGAAAAAAAATGATTGAATTAGAAGGCAATACAGAAGACGCTTTGGGTAAAAGTCAACATCCACTTATGGAAAATGAGCAAAGATATGTTGCATTTACAAACAGAAGGGAATGTCCTTGACCTGAGAGACAGAGCAAACTTTCACAATTATGGTAAAATATAGGACATTTTCCTTTCAAAAAGAAGACAAAGACACCCAGTAGCATCCCTTTGCTCAATACTGGATCTGATGTCCAGGCCAGTGCAGAAGAAAAGGAAATACAAGCTATATGGACTCAAAAGGGAAGAGCAAAATAGTTATTATTTGAGTATATAAGTGTCTACATAGAAAAATTCCAGGGAATCTGCATAAGAGAATTACATAAAAGTTCAGCAGTTTGCTAAAACAAAATCTAAAATATTCTTATATAATTATAAAATGCAAATCTTTAAACATACTAGTGAAACAATAATAAGCTGTTTTTTGTTACTTATTTATATATGAATATGTATTATCTGTTTACTTGTGTTTTTAATTGTGTTGTGAGGCACTCAAGAATAAATACAAGAAAATCTGCACAATACCGTTATGCAGAAAATCATAATTTTGTTGCAAGACATAAAAGTAAACCCAGTGGGGAGATAGATACACTATGTTCACACTCACTAAGTCTCAGTATTATAAAGATTCTCATCATTCTCAAATTAGTCTAGAAGTTAAATGCATTTCCAATAAAAATATAACAGGGTTTTTCATGGAAATAGACAAGCTGATCCAACATTTTTATGGAAAACAAAAGATTAAGAATAGTTCAGACAAACTTCAGGTTTAAAATTGTCAATAAGAAATGGATGATGGCTATTATCAAGAAGACAAGAAATAATAAGTGTTGGCAAAGATGTGGAGAGAAGGGAACCTGCATTCACTGTAGGTGGGAATGTAAATTGGGGCAGTCACTATGGAAAATATGGTGCAGCATGGTATGGAGTTCCCTCAAAAAATTAAAAATAGAACTTCCACATAATCCAGAAATTCCACTTCTGGGTATTTATCCAAAGGAAAGGAAACACTAACTCAAAAAGATATATGAATATTCACTGTACCATTATTTACAATAATCACAGCATAGAAGCAACTTAAATGTGCATTGATGGATAAAGAAGATGTGGTAGATATACACAATGGAATATTATTCAGTCATGAGAAAGAAGGAAATCCTGATGTTTGTGACAACATGGAATAACCTCAAGGGCATTATGATAAATGAAATAAGTCAGACAGAGAAAGACAAATACTGAATGAGATCTCAACATGTGGAATCTAAAACAAACAAACAAACAAAAACAAACTCACAGATACAGACTGATGGTTGTCAAAGGCAGGGAGTAGTGAAATAGATGAAGAGGTTCAAAAGTACAAACTTCCAGTTATATAAATAAGTCACAGGATGTAATGGTCACTACAGTTAATAATACTGTGTTGCATATTTGAAAGTTGCTAAGAGAGTAGATCTTAAAAATTCTCATCACCAGAAAAAAATTTTGTAACTATATATGGTGATGGATGTTAACTAGACTTAATGTGGTGATCATGTTCAATATGTATATATCAAATCACTATGTCATACCCTGAAATTAATACAATATGTTCATTATATCTCAATTTTAAACTTAAAATAATATGTTCATTATATCTCAATTTTTAAAATTAAAAGAAATGGGCAAACAACCCAATGGCAATAAATTAGTGATATGGAAAGGGAATTCACAGAAAAGGAAGAAACCCAATTGGCCAGTAAACATATGAAAAACCATTCAACCATTCAACTGGCCTTTAAGGAAATCAAAAATAAAACTACTATTAGTTATCTACGCATCAGTTGGCAAGGATGTGAGGCTACTGGAAACCCCTATTTGCTGTTGTTAGAACAAATGGTGTATCACTTTGGAGCAAAATGTGGAACTAGCTATTATATTTAAAGGTGCTGTTCCCCATGGCCCAGAGATTGCACTCCTAGGCATATCCCTAGAGAAACTTGGATCTACGTGCACAAAGAAACTTTCACAGAATGTTCACTGCAGCAGTGAATGTAGTCACAAAAATATGTAAACAACCTAAATATGCTATACTTCAATAGCATGAATAAACAGATTGTGGTACATTCATCTTATGAAATATCAAGCAACAGTTAAATAGCAATCCAGGCTACATATAGCAACATGGATAAATGCCAAAAGTAATAGTGAGCAAAAAAATAAAAGCAAGGAGCAGAAGATCTCTTCAGTGTGATACTATTTATGTAAAATTAAAGACCAAGGTAAAGTAAAATTGTATATTATTTGCTTATAAATATGTTTCATTTCAGATAAAGCAAACATGCATAGTGTGAAAACCACAAACTTCTGGATAGTCACTACCTCTAGGGAGAGAAAAAGAAGGTGGGATCCAGAGAGCAGTACTAAGGGGCTATATGGCTCTGCATATGTTTTATTTATTTAATACTTTCGAAACTATGAGGCAAATATGGAAACATGTTAAGATGGGATGCAGTTGGCTGTATCAGCTGCATATCTATTATACTATATTACTCTCTCCAATTTTCTGTACTGTTAAAGTTTTCATTTAAAAGATAAAACCCTGAAGCCAGTGACCTTGGTGTGCGTTAGCTTTGTCCTTACAAATAGCAGAGTGACCATCATACTCGAAACATGTTTTTGCACACATAGCCTACGGCCTTGCCATAAATTCCTTGAAGTAAAAGAAATTACCGGGTCAAAAGGCATAGCAATTGTTAAGACTTTTATAAAATCCTACCAAAAATGACACCAATTTGCCCTTCCATAGTATTTTATTATTGTTATGAACCGAACGTTTGTATCCCCCCCAAACTCATGTGGAAGCCCTGTGTTCCAATGTGATGGTATTAGGGGGTGGGGCCTTTCAGACATAATTAGGTTCAGATGAGGTCATGAGGGCGGGACCCTATGATGCCATTGGTGCCCTTACAAGAAGAGCAAGAGACGCCAGTTTCTCTCTGCAACACGTGAGGACACAGAGCCAGCAGCCAGGAAGCAGGTCCCCCCACCCAAGAACTGAGTCGGCCAGCATCCCGACCTTGGACGTCCGGCTTCTAGAATTGTAAGAAATAAATGTCTGATGTGTAAGCCACCTAAGCGGTGGTATTTTGTTTTGGCAAAATACCATTAAAAGTTAACGGCAGCCTAACCAAAACAATTTTTTTATTTGTTAATTTAACTGGAAAAAAGTGGTATAAGATTATTGTTTTAATATTCACTCCTTTAATTATTGGGGAATGTTTTCTGACATCGTCCATGTGTATTTCTTCTTTTGTTTAATTTCTTGTTTGTGTCTTTAGCTCATTTTCAACTGAGAGGTGTCTCTTTTCCTATTGATCTATAAAAGCTTTTCATAGACTAAGAATATTATTATTCTTTTTTTCTCACATTAATATGGGAATATTTTTCTCAATTCTTCACTTACCTTTGATCTTTATTTATGGTGGGTTTTCTCATGTGCAGGAGTTTGCAGAATTGTTTAATGCTCTTTCTTTTTTTGTGCTAGGTAGCCCAGGTGCAAAATAAAAAATACAAAACACCACATGTAGGAAAAGATACACAGCAAAAGTCCATCTCTCTTCCTCCCAGGTGAATATCCTTCCAGGATACACAGTGAAAGTCTCATCTCTCTTCCAGGTGAATGACCAACTGTCCGTCCACTTACAGTGACGAGATTTTCATTCCTAAAGCTGGGACAGTTGTTAGCGAACTGGGACAGCTGGCCACCCTACTAGCCTCCTAATTCCCTTCTCAGAGGCAATACTGCCATTGATTTCTTCAGTAGCCTTCCAAAATTCACATCACAAAAGTTGTAAACATTTATCTTCAGATCTGTTGTGGGGAATATGAATCATAGTCCACAAACTTGCATTTGCAAGATATGTCACATCACTTTATTTTCTATGAATCAAATTAAATCCAACCTCCTTCATAGACAGGTGACACAAGAATCCAGGGGGTCACGGAGCCCTCAGTCAAGGACCTGAGCCCTTTAGTCCATCCCTCTCACTGCTTCCTCCTTCCCAAGCCCACAGGACGCCTTTACAGACCAGCAGTCCAGCAACCCCCAGCTACAGGTAGCCTGACCTCTGGGTCCAGCAGCCTCTGCTTCAGCCCCATTATAAGCACCAGGAAAGTGCAGTCGAGGCAGGAGCAGCTGAAGTTCGGGGATGCCACCAGAGGAAGGCAGCGGAGTCAGCCCCAGGACCCCACCCTCTTCCTCTTCTGTGGGGCCCTCACACCCAGCAGCCCTCCACTTACCTGCTGACTGGACCCCTGCTGCGCCCACCCCAACACCACTATGCACCCCAGAATGTCCACTGGGCGTCCACCTACATCATCCCCAGACACCCCCTATGCTCAGCCTGCTGGTCCCACTGTCCAAAAGGCCTTCCCCCTCCCCCACCTTCCTATCTGCTCCTCATCCCTCCATGTCCCTCCCCATAAAGGATTTGTCATTTGGTGGACGCCACCCAAGTGCCAGGCGCCCTTCTCGGTGCTTTTCAAGCATTCTTTGATTCAACCTTTCTGCATTAGTTCCTGGGGATGCTGTAGCAAATTACCTCAAACTGGGTGGCTTAAAACAACACAGAAATGCATTCCTTCCCAGTTCTATAGAAGAAGTCTGGAATCAAAGCATCGTCAGGGCCACACTTCCTCCGAAGGCTCTACGGGTGGGAGCTTCCTCGCCTCTTCCAGCTTCTGGCAGTTGCAGGCATTCCTTGGCTTGTGGCCACATCGCTGCAACCTGCCTCTTCACATGGCTGCTCCCCTTCTTTCCGTGTGTCTCGCCTGTATGTGTCCCTTAGAAGGACCCTTGTCATCGAGTTTAGGGTCCACCTAAGTAATCTCGGATGAGCTAATCTTGAGATCCCTAATTTAATTCATTACATCTGCAAAGACTCTTTTTCCAAATAGGGTCACATTCACAGGTTCCAGAGCTTGGAATGCGGACAGTCTTTGGGGGGCACCATTCAGCCCATAACCCCCCCAACGACATTCATCTTCCAGAAGAGGAGGCCGAGATTCAGACACGCCAAGGGACTTGCCCAGGCTCACGCCACCACAGAAAGGCAGCCGCGTCTGAGCCCACCCCCCTCTGAGGCAAAGTCCTGTTTTCTCCCCTGCAACTGTACAGCTCAGAGAAGACAAGTAGTGATTCTCATCTCACTACACTGATGGACAGTGACTGTAATAGGGTTGGTGGGGGGGGACCTGATGAAGGGGGTAGTTTAATCATCACAATATTGCTCATGTAATTGTAGGTTAATGATACTAAAATAAATTGTAAAAACAAAACAAAACAAAAAAAAACTCTTCCAGGACCTTCCCCCTTCCCTCCCTCCCTCATCCCCCACATTCCTGGCTAGAATTCGATCTTCTGCCTTCAAACCAGCCTAGATGTCTCTGGAGGAATTCATCTTGTCTTCCTTTTCCTGTGAGGGCCGATCTCCCCTAGTCTCAGCTCTCCCAGAACAAGCACGTGGTCCTTGCCCTCATTCTCTCTGAATCTTCCAAAGCGCGTGGCCCAGAGCATGGCACGTAATAAATGCTCCACAGATGCTTGTGAACTCCCTGTGGTGTCTCATTAGCATAGAATGTTAAACTGTAGCTCCAGATCTGAAACTGCAGAGGGACATTACTCAACACCTGAGGAAGCTGTCAGCTGCCCTCCATGTCATCAGCACAGAAAAATGTCCTCACCACTGTGGTCAGGAGAAATTGCACCGGGAAAGTCACAGGACTGCTCTGCTGGGGTGGTGGCATCAGACCAGGGTCATGTCCTGTTTGGCACCCCGCTGTAAGACACTCCAGAACTACCGCTTTCTAAATGACACCCGAATTTTTATCAGGGTATACCACTCTTGACTGGAATAGTAAGAACATTTCCTCTAAATACAGGGTGACATCGATGAAGACAGCCAGGACTCCTGAGCCACCGAGAGGAGGGCTGAACCGCCGTGTCACGAGGGTGCCGCACTGCAGTGACGGGCACACAGGGCTGCGGGCCAGCGGCATGGGGTCCCCTCTCCGACCCCTGACTCCGCTCAGCACACCTCGGACCTGCTGTTACCACAGGGACCGTTTTCTTAAGGAAATCACAAGCCAGAGGCCAAGCCATCAAGTTTTCCACATGACAGTTTAGGCCCCATGACTTTAATAGATATTTTATATATTAAATGCAATTGATGAGGTAATAAATTTGAAAATTGCCCAGGGAGCCTTTACTAAGTTAATATTTCCATTGAAGTTGTTGGCTTTCCTGGGATTGTATAAAGTTCTTTGAATACAGAAGCACGCTATTTGAAATAAGAGTGCAGACATGAGGATCACAGAGCTACCTAAGGGGTTGAGGCCACATTTATATTCAGTCTGGGGGCCTCAGTGCGTTGGTCTGAAGCTTCAACCTCCCGGAGCACGTCTCCCCTGCCATGACGCATAGTGACCTCTCTCTCCACTGCCCTCATGGGGGAGGACTGACAGGATAGCTGTCAGCAATTATTGTAATTTTTTATAAATATGCGATGTGCTGGCGCCTTATCTCTGTAATCAGACCAGCAGTCCCACAGAAGCAGGAATGGAATTTCGAAAGCAGCCTGTCTTCAGACTGTGCCCCGCCTCCAGGCGCAAGGGCAGGGCCCTGAGCAGAAGTGACCCTTCAGACCGCTGGGCTTCCAGTCACTCAGCCTTGCACCCTGGCTTTTTGTATGGAATGTTTGAGCACCCCCTCTCTCCAGTGGGTGCTCCCGAAGGCAGAGACTAGCCCTACAACCTTACCCCTCAAAGTTTTACACCAGGCAGTTGCTCTGTAGCAATTTCTTAAATAAAAACAAAAGTGTGCTAAGAGCTTATAAACAGTGCTAAAGGGTCAGTGGAGAGCGCGCTCACCTTCACCCAGGATGGTGGCTGGGGAAGGCTTCAGGAGGGGGGCAGTTTGAACTGACCTGGGTAAATAATATTTACTTAAGTAAATAATACAGAGGTTTCATAATCTGCTCTTCTTGCTTTGCATATACCATAAATCTCAATTCACTAATACTTTTGTATTTTTTTGCTTTTGTTCTTTGTATATCTTATTTCATAATATTCCACAATTTATGTAACCAGTTCCATATTGTTGGATATTTGTTTAGCTTGGTTCTGCTTTCTCTTTTTATTAATAATGCTGCAATGCACATCTTTGAAGCTGTATCTATGTACAGCCGTCAGGATTATTTTCACAGTATGAAGTTCCTACATATGAAATGTCTGGGTCAGTGGTCTTCCACATTTTAAGGCCTGTGATGGTTAAGGCCAAATAGGATTTGACAGGTGAAAATGGGGGTAAAGGACATTTCAGATGCAAAGAAAAAAGTAAAGGCATAGAAGCAGGCCAGCTCTGGGCATGTTAAAATAAGTAAGTGACTAAATAGGCCAGTAGTTAAAGCAAGTAAAGGAAGCTAGTAGGGGATACGAAAGAGGTGAAACAATTCGTCAAGAACTTGGAGCGTTGTGTGTTTATCCAGTAAACACACAATAGCTGCTGCAGATTGTTCAGGGGCCGGATGAACAAAGGGAACAGGTCAGGTGGCTGATGGGCTCTTGCAGAAGAGGCACAATGAGGTCCAGAGGGACTGAGAAGAGAACATACAGCCAGTCACATACTGGCGGCATAGTAGGCAGAGTAAAGGCCCAAAGACATTCTCACCCTAATCCCCCAAACCTGTGAATGTCACCTTTCATGGCAAAAGTTTGCAAATGTAACTAAGTTAAACATATTGAGATGCGGAGATAATCCTGGATCCTCCAGGTGAGCCCAATCTAATCACAAGGGTCCTTATTCGAGGAGGCAGGAGGGTCAGAGTCAGGGAGGAGATACAGTCACACAAGTGGAGGTTGCAGTGGTAAAGGGCCACTAGCCAAGGAATGTGCACAGACTCTAGAAGCCAGAAAAGGCAAGGAGCAGATTCTCCCCTAGAACCTGCCGAAAGAATGCAGCTCTGCAGACATTTGACCCTGACCCACTTCATGCCTCCAAAACTGTGAGGTAATAAATGTGTTTTGTTTTAAACCACTAAGTCTGTGACAATTTGTTACAGCAGCAATAGAAAACTAATACAGACAGAGACCACACGCCATACAGCCCTGCTCTCATGAAGGGTGTCCCAGGGCAGCGTTACTAACTTAGCACTGAGAGGACAGTAAGTGCTCTGAGGTTCAAGGAAGAGGGGTCCCTGAGGGCCAGGGTGAATGGGCTTGAAAGATAGATTGATGCAAATGGAGCGTGAGCACACATGGGAAGGCATGACTGTCAGAGGCAACTGTGGCAGCGCTGCTCAGAGGCAGGGGGATGTATGAGTTGACCTCTGCCTGCCTGCACAGTAAGTTCTCCAGGCCATACTAGTACAAACACAAAAGACCCTCAAGGGAAGAAAGATTTCTTCGCAGGGCTCACCTTATCCTTGTGTTTTTGTAGCATCTCTTCTCCTGTGTAAATTGCCCAGGGGAAAGAACTTAGTTGGCAGTTCACTCCAAATAAACACATCAGTTTTTCTCAAGCTCCCAGCGATTACTGTCAGCCGCTCAGCTGCAGGGAAGCCATGCTCCTCACTTCCTCTCCTCTAGGGATGCAGACATTCGTGGTGAAACAACACTTCCTTCCTTCACAACCATCACTATGGTGATGACGTGCCTACCATATAGGGTGAAAAGATTGCGCAATTCCAGACACATCTGTTCTCAGGAGCTCTGATACCACATTATTATTGCCGTAGAGTTCAACAGGGCTTGTGAAGCCCTCTAAGTCTTGTGGAGTTCCTGGTCTGGCAGATTCCTGAACCCAGAACCACAATCCCAGGACCTGAGGTTCTAATTTTACAAAAAGAAGGTTATAACAACTCAAAATTTGGATGCATCATATAAAATAGCTTCAAAATACATAAATCAGTAAGTCAACTTCAAAGTCTTTCTCAATTACAGCTCAGTCATAGGTCCAGCAGATAAAACTGGTGAAATGGAGCTTTTTTAAACAGTTGTTAAACCCATTAATTGCACTCTTGGGCATTTATGCCAGAGAAACTGAAACTTAGATTCACCGGAAATCCTCTACATGAATGTTCATAGCAGCTTTATTTGTAAGACCCAAAAACTGGAACCAATCCAGATGTCCTTCATTGGGTTAATAGCTAAGCAAACAGGGTCCATCCATATATGAAATGCTACTCAGCAATGAAAAAGGACTGATACACACAATGACATACATGGATCTCCAGGGAATTATGCTAAGTGAAAGAAGCCAATCCCAAAGGTTACATACTGCATGATTCCATTTATATAACACTCTTGAGGTGACAAAATTATAGAAATGGAGAGCAGATTGATGGTTACCAAGGGTTAGGGATAGGGGAGCAGGAGGGAAATGAGAGGGAGGGAGATGTTCGTTGTGATGACCATATCTTGATGTGGTGGTGGATATGCAAACCTACACATGTGATAAAACTGTACAGAACTAAATACGTGCACACAAACAGACACGTGAGTGTAAGTAAAACCAGTGAAGTCTGAAAAAGCTGAATGGAGTGTATTGATGTCAATTTCCCAGTGATGATATTCTATGATCGTTTCATAAGACGATGCCATCAAGAGAGAACGTGTAATGGATACAGTGTATATCTCCATATTATTTCTTACAATTGCATGCGAATCTATAATTTTCTCAAAATAAAATTTTTAACCAAAAGTTGTTTTAAAGAAATAAGCTTAATCTAATGTAGCTATTTAAAGCACATCACCCAATAATTAAGGAATCCACGTTATTCTCTGGTACACATAAGGTAAGCAATAGCCCAGTTTGCCCAGGACTTCCCTGATTTTAGCACTGGAAGTCCCTTATCCCAGGAAACCCCTCAGTCCCAAACAAACTGGGATGGTTGGTCACTCTGACATTTAAAAAATCTGATTATGCAATAATTCTCAGCGTATTTCAAAGAAAAGGCAATATATATACCATATTCTCTGACCACAATACAATTATACTGAAAAGTCAACTTAAAACATTTTTTAAATCCTCATACATTTGGACATTTTAGACCACACTTCCAAAAAATTCACAAGTCCAAAAGTAAATCAGAAAAGAAATTTGAAAACACTTAAAACCAAACAATATGAGGATACTCCATATTACACAATATTCAAAGTGTGTGAAAATGTAATGAAGTGTGTTCTCTCACGCTCCCAGCTCTGAAAGGGCATCGTTCTGAAAGGCAACTTGGCAACATGTGTGATATACCAGACTCCTCTAACGTGATCATACTCTCAATCCAGTAAATTCCACTTCTAAGAATTAAGGAAATTAGCTACAATGAGGACAAAGATCTTTACCCAAGATAGTCACTGCAACATTGTTTCCAATGGTCAAAATGAAAGTGTAAGCACTTTAAATATCCCAGTTTAAAATATCCCAGTTTGGGAGATCAGAATAATTTTTGGCATACACACGGAATGGATTATCACGTAGCCAGGAAAAGCAACATGGCAAAACAATTCCAAATGATATAGGGAAATGCTTATGGTATAATCTTAAGTAAAAGGAGACGTGAATATGCCCAGGCAATGCAATCACCACCATGTAAAATACACAGAGAAGAAAACACTGGAAAGGAAGATGCTAACATATCTCTCCAGATGGCAGAAGGTTGTTGTTGTCTTACTTAGACTGCTCTTTATTTTCCAATGTTTTTCACAATGTGCTTGTAATCATACTTAATGTCTTTAAAATGATGTTTACTTTCTTTAAGGTCAAAAAGGGGAAAGGGGGAATTAAACACAAAAAGTTATTGAGAATTCAGCTTACAAGGAAAAGTTCAATGAGAAGGAGGAAGAAGGGGCCACCTGTGAATTCCAAGAAAAGGGATAAGCTCTCTATGGACCAAATCAAATTCCCACTTCTCTGGAAAATTTTTGGGAAAAAAAAATGCTTAAAAAGCACAGTAAAAACAGATGGATTTACTTTTTAATACCTCTTTACAGTGAACCAAACTTAGCAAATGCTCCTATGAGCAATAACACCAAACCGGAAGCTGCCCAAATACCCATCAACACTAGAAGATGTAAACACACTCCAGTATGTCCACACCATGGATTATTATACAGCAGTGGGAATTATCGACAACCACACATGATGGTGTGGATGAATCTCACAAACAGTGAAAGAAGCCAGAATCGAGAAAGTGCTCACTGGACGTTCCATTTACATAGAATACTGAAACTGACAGGACTAATCCATACTCTTGGAGGCCAGGAGAGTGGCCCCTCTCGGGGAAAGGGGCAGAAATTGGGAGGCAGGGTGCAGGGAGCTTCTGGTTGCTGGTAACATTCTATTTCTTAACCCACGGACCAATGACAAGAGTGGGTATTCAGTTTGTGAGAAAGCACTGAATTGTGTGCTTATAATCTGATCTGGGCACTTTCTCTATGAATATTGTACATCAATATAAGGTTTTCAAAATGAAAAAAAAATGTGGTGCCTGGAAGCACACTTTATCTTCCCTTAATTGGATAAAGATTCCTGAAAAGCTACTGGGCTTCCTAGAATTTTTATCAGTAAGTCAAGTCTCCCAAGCAGTGTTCAGACAGAGCAACATCTACCAACATGTCTTGTGTTCCTTGTTCTGAAACCCACTGCCTTCGCCAGCTAACTCTGATCCAGTCCCAGAGCTGTTTGCCTCTCCTGATGGTCACAGAGGCATTCCCTATCTACCATTAAGAATAAGTTACTATAATTTGGCATTGTGTGTTTGCCAAGAAATACATTGGAACTGTGTACCATATATATGCACATCAACGTGACATCACACAATGGGGCATAGGTTGGCTTGAAGGGAGGAAGAGAAAAGGTGCAAAGACAGGGCTTATTCAAAGACGAGACTTACTGGGGTCCTCATTCGGAGGATCCTAAACCCCAAATCCTGCTACCTACACTCCCAAACTTACTCTGCAGTCTCTAATGCTTACTTGATGTCTGAGCTAGGCTCTGGGGATACAAGGTGAGCAAAAATACATCATTCTCTGCCCTCTTGGAGCTTATGGCCTAGTGAAAAGGATGGACATAAACCTAAACAAATTATCACGGCCAGCAGTGGTAAGAGCTGTGTCAGTAAGATATTGGTTCTGTGGAGGCATATGTGTAATAGAAGATTCCAACCTAAACTGATGGTGGCTGGAAGGGGGAGGGTGGTGCCAACTGAGCTGAGTTCTATGGGAGGAGTGGAAGTAAAACCAAGCAAAGGATGTGAAGAGTACTTCAGGCCATGGGACCAGCATGTCCAAAGGCCCAGTGGCAGGAGGCAAGCTGCCTACACAGAAAGTGAAGGATGTTCTGCATGGATGAAACACAGAATACAAGGGAAGCATGGTAAACAATGGGGTGGTGAGGAGAGAAAGTACAAGATGTGAATCCCTGTGCGGTGTTTTTCCATTTCGGGCACTTTCACAGATATGATTTCCTCAGAGCCTTCGCCAGCTCCATGAATTAGCAAAAGCAGCAAGTATTGGTCCCACTTTGCAGAGGAAGAAGTAAATGCTCAGTAGCTTGCCAAAGACCACACAGCAAGGGAGTGAAAAGGCCCGGGTGCACCCCTGGCCCTCTGACTCCTGTCCAGCGCTCTCCATCCACCCTCACCACTGCCTTCCCTCTGGCACTCCAAGCTGAGTCTTCCTACCACTCAGCCTTCAAATCCCAAAGTGGAGGCCTCAGGTCTTCTCACAGATGGAAGGGTCTTTAGAGATGGGCACTTTCTCTAGGACTCTCCCAGCTGGCATCTTGGCAGAGCTGAAGGGTCCCAGAATCTCCGGCTGAGCTCTCCCTGGTTTGCTGTGAAACATGAGCTGGAATTCCTCCAGCTCTGACTTCACTGGTGGGAAAAAGCCTCGGGATGGTACGATTCAGTTGAACCAGGAAATCCCTACTGTCTATTTAGTTAGTCCACACCTCCAGGCTTTTGCTTTGAGACACAGAGAATGCCTCTACCAACCAGGCCGTATCCTCCCCTAGAAGGCTTTTACCCACACATCCATGAGCCATGAGAACTTTCCCCTTATCCTTATGCTTTCCTTAAACACAATCCTTATCTATTTGAAATAGCCTCTTCTGTACTAAAAAGTGTTCGTTGATTTAGGAAAAATCAGGTATCTCTTCTTCCTCAAATACTCCAGAACAAATTCTTCCATCCTCCTAAATTTTCAGTTTCCCTCTTTCTGTGAAACTGAATTACCTGCTATAATTTGAACAGAAAACTTAATGCATTCTTAACCGTGGGCCGTGAGCAAGCTGCCACCCCCTCCCTCAAGTCATTCACAGAGGATGGAGCCTCTTGCTCAAAGAGAAAGCCAAGGACATTTAGCATACCGTCTTTGTAGCAGATAAACAATGGGATGCAATCACAGCCTTGACTTGAATGAACAGCTGTATCTGCTTAATCACAGACTTTCAGAAACAGAAGAAGCCTCAGAGGTCAGAGTCTCCACCTACTTCACCCTCCACCTTCAGAAAGTGTCTAAACTTCTCTGGTCCTCGCTTTCCCCCTGTGTATGCATGTGTTTCATTCTTTTATGTGTCTCTAAATTTTGAGCCAATATTAAAAACTCAGCATCTTTTACATTAAGATGTGAATTTCTGGCTCCACTTGGAAGCCCAGGTCTTCCATCACTGGGCCACATTCTCATGTAGGACAGTCAGCCAGAGGGGAGGGTCTTCTCTCTTTGGATGGACATGTTCTCTCCAGTTTTCCAGTTCTTTCCACACGCTGTTATGTCTCCAACAATGAGGTCCGACACCAGTAGCCATTTATCATCCCACTTGCCTTGTCATTTTTTTTAGAGTACAGAAATATTTCTCCGTAGCCACTTCTCTATCAAAACTGGAAAAAATAAGACATACCAAGAGAGCTGGGTTTCAAGAAAAACAAGAGACCGTATTTCTTTGTAGAAGTTGAGAAATATTCTACATTTGGTTAGCTCCTCTCACTGGTTCTAGCTCAGGGTCTCTCAAATGCTTGCTGGGCCCCCAGCCATCTGAAGGCTTGACTGGGGCTGGAGGGCTTTCTTCCAAGATGGCTCACAGGGCTAGTAAGTTAATGCTGTTGGTCGACAGGCGGTTTCTGGGCCTTGCTGTGCAAGCCTCTTCATAGGGTTGCTTGAATGTCTTCATAACCTAGTGAGTGGCTTCCTCCACTGCAAGTGGCCCAAGAGAAAGCAAAATAAAAGACACAATGTTTTTTATGACCTAACCTCAGGAGTTCAAATTCTGTATTTCCACAATATGCTGTTAGTTACACAGGTCAGCCCTATTCAGTGTTGCAGTAGGACTACAAAGGGTGTGAATATTGGGAGACAAGATTCTTAGGGGTCTGTCTTGGAAGCTGGAGACCTCATAATCTATGATGCTTGTAAAAGGCAGACTGAAAATCCAGGACATGGAAATGTTTGAAGTAATATTGGGGCAGCTGTCTTAATACCACACAAAACAGACTTTTGAAAACAGTATTTTTACAGCAAGAGATGAGATTAAATAATGATAAAAGGTTGAATTTACTAAGAAGATATGATTATTATAAACACAATAAAATAAACATATAAAATAGGCCCAAAATATAATTTTAAAATGTATAGAACTCCAAGAGAAGTTGACAAATTTATCAGCATAGTGGTCGAGGCAAAAAAATAGAAAGACAAAAATTTGAACAATACAATTAATACCTTTGATTTATTGGACATATATAGAATTCTGTATGTACCTATATAGAATTAGGGGTGGCACATGTGGAACATTTATAAAAATTGGCCAAATACTAAACCACAGAACAAGTCTAAACAAATTTCAAAGAATCAGTATCTCTGTGTTCCAGAATCATTAGAAGTAAATCACAAAATGGAATTATTTTTTAATTCCCATATGCCTGGAAAAATTTAAGCACACTACTAACTCATGGGTCAAAGAAGAAATCATCATGAAAGGTGGTGTAATCTATTATACTACAATGCATGTTAATTTGGAGTATTACTAGTTTAATATGAGAGTCCTATTGGTTCATATATTTAGGAGCAAGTTTTCTTACAATTGAAGGAAAGGTCTTTAAAAATCTTTTTAAAAGGTGAAAATGTTTCACAATTGACATTATTTCAGGCAAATAGTGGCTGGTTTAGTGACTTAAAGAACTGTTGTTTTTTCCACTCTGTTAAGGTATCTAGAGAAGCTGTAAAGGTAGATCAAAAAGAGATGAAGATATTTCTCTAGTCAAACCTCAATGTATGAAAATGTATATATAAAGAAGTCTATATACTAGACCATAGTTTTAGCTTTAGTAAAACTAGTCACTTTTGGAAATGAGTACCTACCCTCAAAGACTTATTTCTCAAAGCAGGAATCATAACTCTCTGGATTCAGGGCTATAAAGAATTAACACTTTTTTTATAGTGCTGATGACATACTGGCCAGAACTTAATCACATGGTGAAATATCATCTTCAGTTATGTGTCCAGCTGAAAATTGGAGTTCTGATGTTAAAGAAAGAAATAACTACTAGAGAATCAGCAGCAGACTCTGCCACAAAGAAAATAATCTCGATGCCAAAATCAGACAGTATAAGTACAATGATAAGACTGTAAAAGAAAAGACAATCACTGTCCAGACTTACACATGAACATAGAGTAAAAATTTAAAGTAAAAAGTCCTAAACAAAATATTAGCAACTGAATCCAACAGAATATACAAAAATTATGACCAAGTTTTATTTATTCCAGAAATGTAGGTGTAGTTTAACATTAGATAATCTATCATGATGAGGTACCACATTAATAAATTAAAGGATAAAAATATGAGCATTATCACCGTGGCTGCACCAACTGACGTTCCTGCCAACAGTGCTCAAGGGGCCCTTTTCTCCACATTCTCATCGACGTGTGTTACTTCTTGTCTTTTTGATACTGGCCATTCCAACAGGTGTGAGGTGCTATCTTACTGTGGTTTTAACTTGCATTTCCATGATGATTAGTGATGTTGAGCCATCTCTATGTCTTGTTTGGAAAAATGTCTTTTCAGATATATTAGTGGAAATATAAATTGGTGCAGCCACTACAGAACTCAAAATTTTTTTAAAGCTCAAAAATTTTAAAATAGATATACCATACAATCCAGCAATTCAACTTCTGGATGGCTAAATAAGAAAGTGAAAACATTAACTCTAATAGATATATGAACCCCCATGTTCATCGCAGCATTATGCACAATGGCCAAGACAGAAACAACCTCAGTATCCACTAATGGATGAATGAATAAAGAAAACGTGGTGTGTGTGTGTGTGTGTGTGTGTGTGTGTGTGTGCGCGTGTGTGTGTGTGTGTGTGTGTGTAGGAATATTATTCAGTCATAAAAAAATGAAATCTTGCCATTTGCAATAACATGGGTGGAGCTTAAAGGCAGTATGCTAACTAAGGCAGAATGACAAATACTGTATGATGTCACTTATATATGGAACCTATAAAAAAAGAGTGGGGAAAAAAAACGAGCTATCGAAACAGGAAAAAGATTGGTGGTGACCAGAGGCAGGGGTTGGGGGTGGAGGAAATGGGTGAAGGGAGTCAAAAGGTACAAGTTTCCAGTTATAAAATAAGTAGTCATGGGATATAATGTACCACATGGCAACTATAATTAATAACACTGAGTAGCATATTTTAAACTTGCTAAGAGAGTAAAATCTTAAAAATTCCCATGTCAAGAAAAAAACTTCTGTAACTATGTATGAAACAGGTTTTAAGCATTTATTGTAATGATCATGCTGCAATATATACAAATATCAAATAATATTGTTGTACACCTGAAATTAATATAATGTATGTCAATTATACCTCAATTTTAAAAATATTAAATAAATAAATAAGAGCATCTTAATAGATGCAGAAAAAGCATTTGAAAAATTTACTCATTCATCATAAAAACTCTTAGCAAACTACCTAAGATTAAGTAACAAAAACCTATGGGATACCTCATTCTAATGAGGAAATGTGAGATCATTACAGTAAAAAACCAAGATAGGGTGCTCACTCTTACCACTTCCATTTAAACTACATTGAAAATCCCAGCCAATGCAACAGACAAGAAAAATAAAAATCAGAAATAAGGAAACAAAACTATAATTAATAACATATGATACAATTGTCCCAAAAGTATCTCCAGACAAAATATTGGAAGGCAATAGAAATTTTGGCAAGACAACCAAATATAAGAGCAATATTTGAAAATCTACTCCATTTATATACACCGGGACAACAGAGGACACAATTGTTAAAAAAGAAACTCACTTAACACAACTCAGAACTATAAGTACATAATAACAGATAGAACAAAAAATGCTCAGTACATGTAAGGAAAAAATAATAAAATATTATTAGAAGACATGAATTAACACTTAAATAATTTGAGAGTTATATTGTTACAGAAAACTGGACTGGATCACTGACGGAAGAACCAAACATCACTCAGAGGTCTTGGTGGAGGTTTATTTCCCACCAGCGGGCTCAGAGGAGAATAATCTCCCAAAGTCTGAGCCCCGAGTACAGCAGGGCCATGGCTTTTATACATTTACTATAAAGCTAGGGGGGAGTCAGTGCCCAGGAACCATTGCAGTGGGAGCTATTGGGTCACTATAGGTGTATTCAGGATGCTAGTTATATTTTAATCCATTTCTGTAAAGGTTACCCGGATACTGTATGATAAACTAATGGGCTTCTATGATTATGATCAACAAGCTGTTCCATACGACTGGGTCCCAGTGGAGGGGGAATACATTGTTACATTGTTTCAATCCCAAGCACCCAAGCACCTTGTGATTCCTCTACATTCCTGAAGCCTCAACAGAAACTGTTTCCTTGGCTTCCCACCACACCTGCCAAGAGGGGGAGGGATTTGAGAACTTTCTGAGTATTTCCTCATGGATATCATGGATACTTAGATTCAATATTATAACAATGTTAGTTCTCCCTATTGGGATACAGACCCAATACCATATCAGTCACAATCCCAACAAACTTTTTGAGAACCTCAACACGCTGATTCTAATATATATACATATACATATTCTAATACATATACACATACAAGCTGATTCTTATATATACATATAGAGAGAAAGAGATGGTATATATATATATATGTGTGTGTGTGTGTGTGTATACATATATATATATGGGTACCAGAGATAGATAGATACAATAGGCCAAAGATAGCCAATATACTCGTCAAGAAAAGGAATGGGATGAGAGGACTGAATCCTACAAGATAACAAGTTATTATAAATCTTTAGCATTTTAGACCAAATGGTGCAGATATAGACAAATGGATCAATGGATTTGGATAAAGAGTCAAGAAACAGACCCACAGATATACAGAAGTTTTATATATGACAAAGGTGACATTGGAGATCAACTGGGGAAGTTAGACCACTCAATAAATGATGCTGGAATATCAGTTATGTATATGGGGGAGAAAATAAAATTGGATCCCTACCTCACACCATATTCAAAAATCAATTAAGTGATTAAATATGAAAGGTCAAGTTTTTTAATTTTTAGAAGAAAATACCTTTGTTACCTCAGAGTAGATTTATTAAACAAGTAAAAATACTAATCATAAGATGATTGTTATATTTAGCTGCATTGACACTAAAAACTTTTGTTTAGCAAAAAACAAGGTACAAATGGGGAAATGATGTCTGTAAAACATATAAAGAATAAAAAACTAATATCCAGAATATATAAAGACCTTCTATAAATCATTAAGAATAAGATAAACAATCCAAATGAAAAATGGCCAAAAGATAAAAACAGGTTTTTTAGAGAAAAGAAGACCCAACTGGTGAGTAAACATACAGAAAGATGATCAAAGTCATTGATCATCAGGGACATGAACTAAGTCCAATGAGATACCATGTAACATTAACAAGTTTGGAAGAAACTTAAGTCTGCTCTCACTAAGTGCTTGTTAGAATATAGACCAATGTGAACTCATATATATTCTGGTGGTACTGTAAATTGGCACTATCACTTTGAACACCATTTGCTATTATCTTGTGACCTTGAACATTCGCATGCCCTACAACCTATCAATTCCACTCCTCCCAGAGAGAAACTCTGGTACACAAGCCCCAGGGAATGTAAGAATGATCATAGAAATATTATTTGTAATAGCAAAAAAAACACGCATATAATATGACACAATTTTTTCATCAGGTTCGAAAACAAGCATAAGCAAATAATAAGCTTGTGGACATACACTTATGTGGTAAAACTACTCTTTAAAACAAGGAAATAATAAACACAAAATTTAGGATAGCGGGTACATCTTGTGGGGAGACAGGCACACAGAACAGGACAGGCGCTCAACAGCAGGTGCACCTCGGTGATATGATAATATTCTCATTCTTGGATGCGGCAGTGTGTTCACAGATGTTTATTTTGTTGGTATGTTTCATAACATGTTTTACTTTATTATTTTATATACAAAATTTTTAAAGAAAAAATAAATTCCACGAGAGAAAACAACCACCACCTTTCCTGAGGAACGGATAAGGCCTTAGTTACAGAGGATGACAGGCAAATGAAGCAGAAATTTCCAGCTAAATTTGACACAGGCTCCTGGATTGGGCTGGCAGCCTGGGCTGGCAAGATGTGAAGATTAAGCAAGCCAGAGAGTGGAAAACCCTTGGAAGTCAAACAGAGCAGTAGCCCAGTGCCACACTGTTCACTGATGGAGGTTCAGGGCTCAGGGACTGACTGGCGACATGCAGAGATCCAAGAGCAGGGACGTGAGGGGTGATGCGTAGCACTCAGGGGTGAGGCCAGCCAGCCTGGGAGGCTTGGGCTGCAGCCAGCTCTGGAATGCATCCCAACACTGATCATAATCAGATTCCTGCCGGATCAGGGAACAGGAACCAGCCAGAGCCTCATGGTCCAACTGAGCCTCAGGCAGGAACCAACTAGAACCTCTATCATCTTTGGGACCAAGGTTCCTGGAAATAAAGGAGGCAGAGACTAGACCTTTAGGACGGCTGGAGGAAAAGGTTCCCTACTGCATCTGGTAAAAATATTCCCCGGCTTGGGGAGGTCTCTTCTCATCCACCCCACCTCCACTAACCAAGAGCGAGGCTGACAGTATTATCTCATCTGCCTAACGGCGTGGTTTGAAGGCCCTGACAAGGGGACACTCCCCCCTCCCTGCTTGCTGGCTAATGCCTCTAATGCCACCAGTTTCCTATTAAGGTTTTTCTTCTCTCCCTTCCATGTTCTTACAGCACCAAAGTCGCTTGTCACTGCCCCTGATCAATCATATTCTGTGATATTGGGACATAAGTAAAAATACATGTTTGGTCTTTGTTCCCGGTTCCTGGCATCAAAGCTCCTAAAAACCTTCTGAATTTGTCAGTGATAGGGACTTTTGTTATACTATTTGGTCCAATCCGGCTACCAACACAAGAGCTTTGAAGGCCCTTGGATTCCCCAGAGTGATGAGCGTCTTTGTGAGCTAATGAGATGACTGGGGGCTGGGCCGGCCCCCACCTAGCTTCGGACGGGGCTGTTCACTGAACCACCAAGGCCTGATGAGAGGGTTAGAAATTTCAGTCCCACCCACCAACTTCAGGGAGGGGTGAAGGACTGGAAGTTGAGCGAATCACCAATGGCCAATGATTTAATCAATTGTGCCTATGTAATGGAACCTCCATAAAAACCCTAAACGATGGAGTTGAGAGAACTTCCAAGTGGGGGGACACATCAGGCTGGGGAGGGTGGTGTGCCTAGAGAGAACATGGAGGCTCCCCCATACCCTGCCCTATGCATTTCTTCCATTTGGCTGTTTCTGAGTTGTACACTTTATAATAAGCTGGTAAACATAAGTGAAGTGTTTTCCTGAATTCTGTGAGCCTTTCTAGGAAATTATCAAACCAGAGGTAGGGGTTGTGAGAACCTTCAACTTACAACTCATCAGACAGAAAAGTACAGGAAACCTGAGACTTACAATTGGCATCTGAAGTAGGTGCAATTTTGAAGGGCTGAGCCCTGTAATCTGTGGGATCTGATGCTAACTCCAGGTAAATAGTGCCAGGACTGAATTAAATTGCAGGACACTTGGCTGATATCAGAGAATTTGTTTGGTGTAGGAGGAAGAATTCCACATATTTAGTGTCAGAAGTGTTCTGTGGGTGGAAACAGATCATCATATATGTTCTGCTTCCATTTTATGATCCTATGGCCACAGATCGCATTCCCTGTGCTGGGCTGTCAGCATTATAAACTAGGGGTTGCATCTAACTTCTTTAGATTTCCTATCCTTAGAAACTGATGCATAAATATCTCCATATATATTGATAAAATCTAATTAAACTTTTTAAATCTGGAGAAAGAAAACACTTTAAACTATTATTGTCCATCTCTAACTCTTTAGTATAAATCAGTTTGCAGGACTTTTTTTAAAGGTAGATTTTTGATAAAGGAGTTGAGAAAAAATTAAGGAAATTTTTTTAAATTTCGAGTTTCTTGAAGCAAAAGGGGAAAACAATATGTATCCATTCACAGAGGTGGGTTTTTTAAAATCATGATGAAGCCATGCCCGAAGGTACTGCGGCAACATTAAAGATAACTGGATCTCCATAGACTGACATGGAAAACTATCAGACATATTCTTTTTTCTGGTAATAATTCTGATCTTTTTTTAATTGAGGTATTGTTGACATACAATATTACCTTAATTTCAGGTGTACAACATAGTGATTTGACAATTATACACATAATAAAATGCTCACCACAAGAATAATTATGTCACCAAAGTTATTACAATATTATTGACTATGTTCCTTATGCTGTACTTTTCATCCCTGTGACTTACTTATTTTATAACTCGAAGTCTGTACCTCTTAATCCCCCTCACCTATTTTACCCATTCCCCATCTCCGCTTGGCAGTGACCATTTGTTCCCTATATTTATGAGCCGTTTCTATTTGCTTGCTTATTCATTGGTTTTGTTTTTTAGATTCCGCTTACAAGTGAAATTGTATGGTATTTGTCTTTCTCCCTCTGACTTTTTTCACTTAAAATAATACCATCTAGGTCCATCCATGTTGTCACAAATGCGAAGACTTCGTTCTTTTTCATGGCTGAGTAATATTCTGTTGTGTATATGTACTACATCTTCTTCATCCATTCTTCTATTGGTGGACACTTAGGTTGTTTCCATATCTTGGCTATTGTAAATAATGCTGCAATAAACATAGGGGTACATCTATCTTTTCAAATTAGTGTTTTTTATTTTCTCTGGGTAAATACCCAGAAGTAGAATTGCTGGATAGTATGGTATTTCTATTTTCAATTTCTTTAGGAACTTCTATACTGTTTTCCATGGTGGCTGCATTTACATTCCTGCCAAGAATGCAAAAGAGTTCCCTTTTCTCCACGTCTTTGCCAACACTTGTTATTTCTTGTCTTTTGGCTAGTAGTCATTCTGATTGGCGTGAGGTGATGTCTTGTGGTTTTGATTTATATTTCCCTGATAATTAAGATGTTTACATCTCTTCATATGCTTTTGGCCATCTGTATGTTTTCTTTGGAAAAATGTTTATTCAGTTCCTCTGCCCATTTTTTCATCAGATCATTTGTTTTTATGGTGTTGAGTTGTATGAGTACTTTATATATTTTGGATATTAGCCCCTCATAAGAGAAATCATTTGCAAATATCTTCTCCCACTGAGTAGGTTGCAGAGCAGGGAGACCATGAACATTGAATATAAATTTTGCCACACTAGGGTTGTCTGTATTCCTAGCTTATTAATGGCATCTAGTACTTAATAAATGTTTGCAGCCCTATGAATGGATGAATGCATGAAGAACCGAGACAGTTTCCACTGGAAACACAGGATGACCCACTTCCATATCCACAGGGCTTGGGAATGAATGAGTTGGGTGGGCACTCCTAGGTGCCCCTGGGAAGCCCTGGACTGGTCTTCTCCCTCCTCCCACCTCAACATTTCCTGTGTGGTTTCAGTTTCCATATCTGGAAACCAGTATTTACTTAATTCCTCCTCTGGAGTTCAGCAAGAACTACTAAGCAAGAAAAGTCCAAATCTGTCCAAACTACTGGCCAAACAAATAGCCAGGCCTGGAAGTGGACAGCAGGTGCCCCAGCAGCCATGGTTTGGAAAAAGCTGAGCCCACACCCCCATCCTTCTGCCCACTTCCCATCACCCCTGCCTCCTGCCCCTCCCTTGCCATCAGAACTTTCCCTCAAACCCTAGCTCTCCCTCCTACCCCTATCTCTCTCCTTGGACCGCTCTGGGCAAAGTCCCATGAGTAATGGAGCCATCTATCTCTCTGGCTCCTGCCTGCCTGCTCCCTTGTCACCATCCCAAACCAGGTCAGAGAAGTGGCCTGGCTGGCCCAGTGGGCCATCTGAGCAGACTCAGGCCACCTCTGACCGCCCGAGTCTCAGGTCCACCTACCTTCTCTGAACCCCAGGCAGGTCCAGCACTGCATCTGCCTGCTAGAGCAATTCAGGCACCGCCCCCAGCTTCCCATCCCACAAGCACTGGGCCCTGACTATGTGCCGGCATTGTGGACCTTGGAGATCCAGGGTGCCAGACAACCCACTCCAAGAGCTTACCCTTGGCAGAGGGAGGGGTCAGTGGGCAGATCTAGATGGACTGAACGTTTGTCTCCCCCTCATATTCGTGTGTTGAAACCCTCACCCCCAAGGTGACACTTGGAGGTGGACTTTTGAGAGGTCGTCAGGGTTAGAGCAGGTCATGGGGTGGGGCCTTGATAATGGGATTAGCACCCTCATAAGAAGAGGAGGAGACTTGAGATCTCTCCGCACGCAGGAAGGAAGGCCACGTGCAGATACTGGATGGCAAGTCAGGAAGAAAGACCTCCCCTAGGACTGGATCTGCCAGCACCTTGATTTCAGGCTTTCCTGCCCCCAGGACTGTGGGAGTGTGTGCGGGTTTAGCCACAGGGCCTGTGGTGATTTGTTGACTGAGTCAAGGGAACAACTCTAAGTCGGATGGGAGAAGCGCTAAGAAGAGAATAAAGCAGGGTGAGAGGAACGGCACGGCTTGGGGTGCACAGTTTTCTGTCAGGAAGGTCTCACTGACAGCAACTCAGGAGCAGAGGCCTGTGTGAGGGACACATCACAGAGTATGTAGGGAAAGCGGTCAGCCCTGAGTGGCACACAGCCGGGGGAGTGAGGCTGGAGCTGAGGCCAGGGAGGCTAGGGGCCCCTCAAGGAAGGCCCGGCGGGCCCCAGGAAGGAACGTGGAGTTTCCTGGGGGAGAGATGAGGAACCACTGCAAAGTGTTGAGCAGAGAAGTGATCTGTGTTCTAGGAGGGTCGTGTGGGCTCTCTGTTGAGGGCTGTGGGTGGGGACTGAGCGGAGAGGCATGGAAAGCAGTCAGGGAGCCGAGGCAAGGGTGGGAGAAGAGATGGTGGAGGCCTAGCCCATGTCAGCAGGAGAGGAGGGGGATTCCGGTTATATTTTGAAAGCCAATCTCGCAAGACATGCTGATGAATTCTTTAAGGGGCTGAGAGAAAGAGAAGGGTGGAGGAGGCCCACCAGGTTGGTGACCCAGGCGCGTGAGGCTGTACTACGTCCTGCCTTGAAGGTAGGAACTGTCTACTCGTCCTCACTGTAACCCCAGGGACACAGCAGCTCCAGTGAGTGGCTGATGACAGGCAGAAAGGAAGGGAGCGCGGGAGAGGGGAGGTGCGGGGATGGGTAGGCAGGGACGGCTCCCATCAGGGCTTCCTAGGGGGACCGAGAGAGGGCTGGCAGCTTGCCAGGCTCTTCCCAGGGGTCTTCTGACACCTGCCTGCCTCCCGACATCCCAACCCCAACTACCCGTCTGGAACAAAAGCAGTGCCTTCCCAGCTAGCCTGCCGAGGACGGCTTCCGCTGTCATGCCCCATCAGGCTGGCCTTCACATGCGTATGCTTAGGTGTGACTGCTGTAGCGGGCCCCCCAGATAACCATGCATAAACGAGACTCACAGCATTTCTCCCTCGTGGATGACTTTGCGCGTGTACAGTCCAAGGTGCTATAGCAGCTCATATGGCAGGACCCAGCACCACCTATTTTTGCTCTGCCCTCCTCGGGGGGTGGCCATATCTCACAGCCTCAGAGGGCTTATCACCACATACACGCTCTGGACAGCCAGGAGGAGGAAGAAAGGAGCAGGGGAGGGTGGAGGGGGCTGTAGAAGGGAGAGCCTGCCCTCTGAGGACATGCCCCACAGTCACCCCTGCCACTTCTGCTCATATCCCATTGGCCAGAATTTGGCTGTATGGCCAAAGGAGCCTGAGAATAGAAACGCTGTACTGTGAAACGATGTCCCCAGCTGAAATCCAGTGACTCTGGAGGAAGAGAAGGAGAATGTGGGGACAAGTTCTGGTATGGGGGTATCCACAGCAGAAACAGTTTGTTTGACCTAAACACCAAGGTCTGGCCCCCTGTGAGAGCCTCTCGGGAAATGGCCCCACTCCAGGCCTTTCAGTCTATGTACGGAATTGTCCAATGTGTGATGCATGCTCACCAAAAAAATTGTACCTGATCGTCACACACCCCACGAGGTAGGTCATTTTATCAGACATTACCCGTGAGAGAATCAGGGCTTACAAAGGTGGGAGGATTTATTTGCACAGGGTCACAGGCTGTTGAACACCTGGGATGTGAACTCAGACCTTCTCTCCAGACGCCTTGCCCTCAGCATCTTTCATCCCCATACGCATAGCCTGTCCATCCCAATTTCCACTCCTGAAGCCACAGCTCCTCACCCTCTCAGCCTGCAGGCACAACCCACTCCTCCAGGGCAGGGCAGGCTGAAGAACTGGCAGAAACCACAGGGCCTTAGAATACCCAAGCAGAAGGGACTTCAGAGCGTCCAATCTGGGCCACAATAGCCCCGTGTAGCAGGGCTTTGATGATGGCCCACAATGCGTGGGACGTGGTCTAAGGCTCTCTGCTTGTTGCTTTACTAATTCAGAAGCAACGGCCTGGCTTTGATTTCAGCTCTGCCACATAGAGCTGGATGGCCTCAGACAAATTAGGGGACTTCTCTGTGTCTCTGGGTCCTCATTGGAAAGATACAGATGATGATGAGAGCTCCACCTGGAAGAGCTGGTGTGATGCTGACATGAGTTAGCCTAGTCGATGCTTGTCACTCATGGCAGTGATGTTCTGGAGAGCAGCCACACACTACAGGGGTGAATATTGGACCATGGCTCCTGGGAGACCTACAAGAGGGTTCCTGGGAGAGGTCACATTTTCATCAACCAGTCAAAACAACCTTGTTTTATGTGTGTTTCTGCTTAAAGACTGTATTTAATATACGTTGTTGATTCATTAGCACTGAACTCACGGCCCACGGCCTACATACCTCATGCCTGAATCAGCTTACCGAACACCCGTTTTCTCCCTAAGGCACATCACAGCCTTCCTGAGCTGGGAACACGAGTCAGCACTTCAGCACTACTCTTGGAGGGACATTTTAAACAACGAGATCACTACCAAAAAGCACAAAAGTGAGAAAAACGTGGCACCAAATAAAAAAGTTTGAGCTCAAACAAGGCGGAGTGTCACCTGGTTGGGCCTCCACCAGGCAGATGCACATGAGATGACTCAAATTTTTCCCCACTCTATGCATGTTCTTGAACAATCTGAAAATACCAAGAACTGATTTGGGGTTACAAATAAATTTTAGCAGGTGGGTGAATTCTCAAATATGGAATCCCTGAATAGTAAGGCTCAACTGTATTATAGAAAGCCCTCGGCGCCTGGGGCATAGGAAGCATTAGGTATAGTGTTACTCTGTAAAGCTTTACGACTCCTACAGAGGCAGGTTTTGCTGTTCCCACTTCATAGAAGAGGAGAGTGTGTCTGAGAGGCTGAAGAACTGGCTCCGGGTCACATGGATGGTCAGTGGCGTCAGCATTTGAACCCAAAGGTCGTCCTGGCTCAACTGCTTTCCACACCGTCTAGAAGCCAGGACACTGGTTTCTCCACACGGCGCCTGCATGGGCGCTGGCGAATGTGATGCACACGTGAGGCGGGCTCCTCATACACACAGAATCCCCTGTTTACTCAAGAGCTTCCTTTCCCAAACCTCCTTAACTCCGAGACGCCTTAGGAACAAAGAGGTGGTTTCCTGGTTTCCTGCCCCGGCCATGGTGCTCCTTCCTACTGGCTGTGGCCTTCCCATGCCTCCCCTCCTCCTGCCTGAGCACCTCCCTGCTCAGGCCAGCCACCAAGACAGCTGGGTACAAAGGCTTGGGGACGAGTAGCTGACTGTGGGTCTTCCCAGCTGGCCCTACCTGATGGAGAACAGAAGTCCTGGGAGAGAAGCAGTGAGATGGGATGGTGAGAAGGTGCACAAGCCGGAGCCTGTGAGCCCCACAGGGTTCTCCACTGAGCAGGGGGCAGAGGAGAGGCTGGGCAGAAGAGGGACAGCATGAGGGACTCGACCGCCTGTCAGAACAGGCGCTGAGAGGGGCCCTGGCACACATATCCCACTAGGTCGCCAGCAAAGCCAGCATCCACCTGGACCAGACAGTAACCCTGCCACCCTCCCAGGCCCAGGATGCTCAGAGTGGGTTTTCACACCCCTCTGAGATCTGGGGAAGCATGCCATCCTGCAGCAATTTGCATTTCTGTTCACCTGTTGTCAGGGGCCAGCAAACCATGGCCTGCAGACCAGCTCTAACCAGGAGCCTATCTGTACCACTCACCAGCTAAGAATGGTTTTTACTTTTTTTAAAGGGTTGAAGAAAGAAAGAGGGAGAAGGACCATACGTCACCCACAAAGCCTAAATAAAAAACTTTTTGTAGGAAAAGTTTCCAGCCCCTACCCAGGTTGACCCAGCTGTGGAGGGCCTGCACCCACCCACCATGGCATGTGACACTATTTATCCTCTATAAACTTCAGTTTTCCCATCTGTAAAGTGGGGAAAAACCCCAGGGCTGTGAGAATTAAATCGGGCAGAATCTGTGCCAAGCCGTCAACCCAGAGCACCCGACTCCCAAATGTGGAGTGTGTGTTAGCCAACAGTGGCATGGCGGAGGGGGCACAGCATGTGTGGTGGGGGCATGAGGAAAAGAGTCCCATCCTGACCACCTGACCGTCTCCATGTTACAGAGAAGTGGGGGAACTGAATCATGTGGGTGACTCCTCTGAGGTCACCCAGCTATAAATAGGGTGCCACCAGGACAGCTTTCCACGGACTCAGGAAGGTCTGTGGCGCCCTTTCTGTGTCTCCCACTCTGCTCTCTGCAGCCCTGCCTCCTCTCTTCTCCAGACTTCTGCCTTGAGTCCATCTCTCCTAGGACTTTGCTCTTCTCAAGAAACTGGTTGACCTCCTCTGTTTTATTAGCTGCCAACAGCTAGTTATTTCATATCCTAGGGGCATCTTTATTTAACAGGTAACTCCCATACCCCCAAATACCCACAGGATTTATCTCTAATTCTGTCAGCACAGTGGTGGGTATAAGGAGCTGTATACTGAAAATCACAGATGACCACTTCCAACCCACACGCCCCTTTATTTTCCTACGTTACTCCCAGTACGGGACCAAAGTCTGGCCCCAGCCAGAGCAAACGCCTCTCAGACCAACCATCCATATTCAGTCTCACACATTTAGTTCACACTCCAGAACAGATAGACAGACATAAGCACATGACCTGGCCACAGGGTCGACCTGGCCACAGGGTCCAGCTGGCCCCCAGTTCCTCTCTCACCAGGGGGCAGAGTCACTCAGGGGTCTCATGAGAGGGCCCAGGCCCCCTCCCTCTTTTGAGAGTATCAGTCCATATATTTTATAAAGTGAAGAAGCACCCAAACAGGCTACAGAGTTTGTGATTGATTTTAAATATTTATATTGCAAAATTTACCCTTTCAACCCCAAGTATTATGCCATGTAATGGTGCTAATCTACAAAATAATTTCAAGATTGATAACAAATATTCATTTATCCTGACCACTTAGGCAAAGTGGTCCAGTGGTGAGACAGATGGGAGTTCAAAGCTGAACAGCACACGTCCTCATTTGGTTCTGTCACCAAATCCCTGAGTCGGGTTACAGCATCACTCTATTAGGATATGAAAATGAGGCCTGAGTCAAGAGGTGTAGCTCCTCTTGCCAAGTTCTCCAGGGAACCCACAGGAGGCTCTCCTACCCGTGGGCTGTGCTGAGTGGAGACTCTGGCCCACACCTGGACTCCCCTTGCAGCAGGCCTGCCCCAAAGACCACCGGCTTCCCCTAGCCAGGCACAAATGCTTTTTCTGTTCCTCTCCTAGCCTCTAGGAGAGTCACTAGCTTCTTCTCCTAGTGCTCAAAAGATAACTCTTAGGTACAGTATCAGAAAGAGAGAACAACTACAGTAGACTAACATGACCGCAGCCAGGTGATCAAGACCAACGTTAGCAGTCACAGGTCATGCTGACCGTGCGCACCCTTGGTATGTGATACAAATGGCACCTTCCCTCTGTGGTCTTCCCCCCAAAGCCCACGACCCCAGCCTAATCATGAGAAAAATTCAGACAAACCCCAATTAAGGAACATTCCACAAAATTCCTGAGCAGTGCTCCTCAAAATTGTCAAGCCTGTCAAAAAACAAAGGAAGCCTGAGAAGCTGTCACAGCCAAGAAGAGCCACAGGAAACGTGCCAGCTAACTGTAATGTGGTGTCCTGGATGCGATCCTGGAACGGGAAGGACATTAGGCAAAACATAAAGAAACGTGAATGACCTACAGACTTGACTTAATAATACTGTATCAATATTGGTTCGCTAATAGCAACATATGAACCATTCTAGCATAAGGTGTCAATAACAGGGGAAATGGGACATAGGTATACATGAATTCTCTGTGCTATCTCTGCACAAGAACTCGGTAAATCTAAAATTGTTCTAAAGTAAAAAGGGTTTTTATTTTATAAAAATCCCAAAAAAGCGACTCAGGAATGAATGGCTCCATTTCACGCTTACCCACCTCTAGGTCCCAGGCTCACGTTAGAGGATAGGGCAGCAGGGTGGAAGAGCCTAAGCTCCAGCCTTGTGTACATAAGGTCGGGGGCCTGACTCCTCCACTTACTGCTGATGTGTCCTTGGGGGTTTACGGGCCGCCTCCAAGTTTCAGTTTCCTTCATGTTAACGGGAAGCAGGTGATAACAACAGCATTTATTTTGTTGCTCTGTTGACAAAATTAGTATGTAAGGCTCTTAAGCAGTGCCTAAGTCAGAAAACCCTCGCGGAGATGCTAATGTTTTGTGGCCCGGAGATAGCATCGGGAAGGAGGGCAGCCCCCAAGGAGAGAGCTGCAGGTGCAGAGGCCCTCCCAGGCCCTCAGGTCACACCAAGACGCCGGCCGGCCGTCTCCTCCTGCAAGGATGGCGTCCAGGGCAGGAGGAGGAAGGGCGGGTCTGGGAGGCCTCCCATAAGTGAGCACGCTCGGAGCCTCCGTGGAACGCGCGGGAAGTACAGGGTGTTGCTGTGACGACTACAAAGGCGTCCCGGGCTCTGAGGTCAGGACGCAGGCGCAGTGAGAACAATGGCAGGAAGAGCTATTCACGAGCCAGCGGACGGGCCTGCTGCCTCCCCTCGCCCCCAGGAGGGCAGGTCACCATAGCCGGCTGCAGCATGCCCACCTCCACCAGGAAAGCACCACCCCCCAAGTCAATCTCGGGGTAACCTGGGCCTCCAGCGCCCCCTCCAGCCCAGCCAGAGAAGGCCATCTCAGAGTGGTCCTCCGTGGAGGCCTTGGGACAACCTCGTGTCCTGGGAGCCCAGTTCTCAGCATTTATGCAGCACCATCTGTGAGCAGGTCCCTGAGGGGCACTTGCTTTCCTGACAGGTGTGGCAGAGGCCACCTGCGCGTCAGTTCTGCCACAGCCTCTAACTCGCGGGCTGGCCTTCAGGCAAGTCACCCAACTTCCTCCTCCGTCACTGGGAGAAACGGCGGCTCTGAAGTACCTCAGCCTGGGAGAACCGATCATGCAGGTGAGGCCGCTTGGTGAGCCCTAAGGCACCGGAGCCTCCTGACTCACATGGCGCCTTCGAGCAGGACTCACATGGACCGGAGATGGAGGGAGCTGGCCTAAGCGGGGCGTTGTGACCATCTGACCACCTGAGGCACTGTCTCTAAAACACTAGAACATGAGACAAAATTTGATGATGACTAAATTGTTTCATCTGGGATTTTCTCAGCGACAAGCGGCAAAAAAAGGAAAAGAAAAGAAACCAAATATGAGCTCCCGTAGCTGATGAGTCCGGGGCAGGGCTGGGCTGCCTTTGGGTGCAGGCCGATTGGGGGTTACACTGCCTCAAATGCCTGGTTTCTCTCCATTCCTCAGCTCAGCTTTGATCTCTTCTCTGAGCTGGTGTCTTCTCAGGCCGCCTGCGATGACAAAGTGGACCCAGAGTTTCCAGCATTTTGGCCTCCAAGTTCAAGCCTTCGGGATGGAGCCCCTGCCTCTCTGCCAAAAAGCCCGCTGCAGTCTCACGGCTCTGGCTGGAGACGAGCCCTCCAGGGCTCCTCCCTGTGGCTCTGAGGACAGCCCCTGGCCTGGGCCAGTGCGCCTGTGGGACGGACTCACAGAGCTGCGGCCGTCCCACCCAAAGCGTGTGTGTGGAGAGTGGGGACAGGGGTCTCCTAAAGGCAATCTGAGGTTACGGCTTTCCCCAGAGGCTGAACGGATGCAGGCTGGCTTGGCTGTGCCCAGTGCTAAAACCATTCAGCACTGCAAGCTGCCTTCTCTCGATGCAGTGGCTTTGCCTCGGATTCCCTGAACGTTCCATCACTGGATAAAAGTTTCACCCCTTAGTATCTAAACCATCACCTCCAAGGGTGCCTAGGACAGGTTGAGACTCCACAGTCCTGAGTCGGAACTGGAAACATCCTAATTTCAGGTTTGTTATGCACAGTTGTGAGGTGACCCTTCGTGTCTTCCCAGTAGGGCCCGGGGGGGGGGTGGGGGGGAGCGGCCATCTTTCCCTTCTGCTCACCTCCCCCACCTACCCAAGCTGTCACCAAAACGTGATAGTTCCTTCTCCCAAAACGCTTCCCAGCTCTGGCCCCTTCTCTCCATCCCGACTGCTGCTGTCTCACCGCTGGCCTGTCACCTAATCCCTGGGCTTCGAACCATGTCCTCACTGCACCCCTGCCTCCGTCTCCCCCTCCAGTCTACACCACCAAGTGCGGGTGAAGCCCACCCCCACACAGGCAAAGGGAAGCTGAGGGGACACTCAGAGGGGGGTTTCTGAAGAGAGCTGAAGGCAGGGGCAAGTGAACCGAGCAGGAATGGAGTGGCCCCTGGAGCCTGGCAGTGCCACAAAGGGGCACAGAGAGGAAGCCACATTACCAGGGCCAGGAGGAGCTGGATCCACGGGAGGGGGTGCCTGGCAGGAACTGTGACTGGGATGCAGTCACTGCCTGGGATGCAACGAGGCGACAGTGAGATCAATACCCCAACCTCTCTCTCCTCCTGAGGGCCAGGGAGCCGGAGTGAATGAAGCAGTGTGTGAGAAAGGTCAGCAGAGGGTGGAGAATGGGTGGGCTGCCAGTGAGGGGGGCAAACGGGAAACAGCCGACACATCAGGTGATGCCTTGATACACCCGCCTGGCTCTCAAGCCTGACGCACCAGGCACACTGCTGCACACTCCCTCCCTGGGACCGCGGCCCCCCTTAGTCACCTGCCACCGCCCAGTGCCCCAGCCCCTCACCCTACACCTACGTAGCCCTTTCACAACCTCCCACCCTGCCAGGTGCCATTCCCTCTGCTTGTATTATGCTTCCTCCATTCCCCAACCTCTCCCCTTCCTACAGGGCAAATCCTATTCGTCCTTCAAGGTCTTTCTCTGCCAGCACCTGTTTCATGCAGCCTTCACCAAGTCCTGTGTTCAGAGTTTCTCCTCTACTTCCACAGGCCCCTACGTGGATCCCATCAGAGCAGCCATGGCCCTGTTCCAGGGCAGTTTACTTGTCTGCCTCCCCATCCAGACAGAGAGCTTCTTGAGCTCAGAGCCTGGGTCTATCCATCTCTCCACCCTTGGTCTAACCACAGTCACACAGTCAGACATAAAGATTACAGAGTGAATGAATAAAAAATGAGAAGATAACTTGTTTCCTCCTTTTTTGCTCCCTGGGGGAGCAGCAGGCTGGGGCAGGAGTAAAGAGAAAAGGCATATGTGCCCCTATGTCCCCCAGCATTGCTCTGCCATGCCAGTCCCAGGAAGCCTTTCTCCTCGGCCTTTCTATTCCTGGACAGGTGCTAGGTTTGAGTTGAGTGGACCTAAGGAAAAAGGCTTCGTCTGCCAGGCCCCTGCCCCACCCAAGGGCAACAGGGTTGCCTGGATAGCTCTGCAGGACTTTCTACAATACCATCTGCCTCCCCAGGAGAGGTCCGGACCAGCTGGCACAGCCACCAGCAGCAGGCACTCTCCTGCCCCTGCTTGCTGTCAGCGCACATCTTTTGCCAAAGCATCCCTGAGTAGGCCCAGAGGTACGAGGCTCCTTGCAAGTGTGTCCTGCCTGCCTCCACAAGCGCTGAGGATCCAGCAGTAAAGGTGTGCAAGGGGACCCTGGCTTCCTGGACCTACTGTCTAGTGGGGGGACAGACGCTGAACAAGTAACAGGACGTGTGCTGAGAACAGAGAGAGGAGAGGAGGGAAGGAGTCAAGGAGGAAAGGGGCGGCCAAGAGAACAAACAGGATGAAAGGAAGCCGAAGGCACAAGCCTACAGACCATCTCCTCCTCTCTCTCTTCCAGCCTGAATTCCAGAAATCCAGGCACCTGGAGAGGAAGCATTAGTGAGCCAGAGACCTACTGGACTCGTTTCCTGGGGCTACACAACAAAGTCCCACAGACCGGGGGCTTAAACAACAGTAACGTGTTGTCTCTCAGTTCTGGAGGCCAGAAGTCTGAGACCAAGGTGTCAGCAGGGGTGGTTAGCCGGCGGAGGGCCGTTTGCTGGCCATCACTGGTATTCCTGGCTTATAGGCGGGTTCTCCCCATGCCTTCACAACGTACCCTTTATAAGTATCTCTCTCTGTTCATGGGGCATTTGTGTGTGTGTGTGTGTGTTAAGATATACATAACAAAAAAGTTTGCCATTTCAGCCATTTTCAGGTACAGAGTGCAGCGGCATTAAGCACACTCACAATGTCATGCACCCATCACCCCCATCCATCTCCAGAACCTTTCCATCCTCCCAAACAGAAACTCCAGAACCATTAAACACTAACTCCCCATGTCCTCTTCCCCAGCCCCTGGTAACCAGTGTTCTGTTTTCTGTCTCTATGAATTTGACTGTTCTCGGCACCTCATAAGTTGAATCACCCAACATCTGTCCTTTTGTGTCTGGCCTGTTGCGCTTAACACAATGTCTTCCAAATGTATCCATGCTCACACAGCATTCTTTTTATAAGGACACCAATTGTACTGGATTAGGGGCCCACTCTACTCCAGTTTGACCTTATTTTAACTTGACTAATTATATCCACAATGACCTGTTTTCAAATATTCTGAGGTACTGGAGGGTTAGGACCTCAACATATGAATTTTGCGGGGGACACAATTCAACACATGCCGGACACACACTGACCAAGACAGAGATGGGAGGTACTGACAAGGCAGCCCTGCCAGGCAGTCAGGGTGGGGTGGCGGTGATGAGCGAGTTCTTGTTTTGTTGACCCCTAACCCTGCTGCAGTCCTGATAGGGGCCGTTTCCCTGGCTCATTTCCCAGCCGCGCTGACTCACCACACAGGATGGGAAGAGCACGAATGGCTGGCTGCTGCGCCAGGGACCCCTCACCTCCAGCCAGGCCTGGCACATCAGCCCTCCCCACTCTGCATCCAGCCTGGCTGGCAGGTGGCCATTCAGCCCTTAGAGGGAGGCCAAGAGGGCCCCATTCGGCCTGGAAAATACCCTTATCCAGGGGCCCAGCTGTCCTGGCTGAGAGGCTCTGCTGCCAGGCACTCATCTGTCCACACTCATTTCTCTTCCAACAAATAAGTATTAACACCCACTGGGGACCCGACCTAGGCCCTGGAGATACAGCAGCATTGCCCCCATGAAGTTTCCATTCAAGTGGAAGGAGACAAAGACAAAAAAAAATGAATGCACACCATGCCAAGTTGTGATAGGACAATGGAGGGAACAGAGCAGGGGCGGGGATAGACATGCATGGGGTGGGCTCCGCTGGGCCATATGGAAGGTCAAGAAGCCATCGGATGGGAGTGCAGAGGCTTCAAAGAAGGAAGGATCCCGGGGGAGAGGCATCCAGGCTGAGGGTACAGCTAGTGCCCAGGCCAGAGTGGGAGTGTGCATGTCCATCTCCAGAAACATCCAAGAGTTCAGGGTATGTGTTGGAGGCAGAAGCAAGGAGTGCCAGATGCGCCACATGGTGTGGACATTATATCATAGGCCCTAAGGAATTTGGGTTGTACCCTGAGGAACTGGGGATAGAGAAGCCATAAGAACAAAATGTCCCAAGCCCTCAGGAAGCTTCCAGTCTAAGTTTAGAGATAGAGCGATCCCCAGGAGTATACAGACAGTGGAATTCATGCTTAAGATGTGAGGAGCCCAGCTGGTCTCAAGAGAGATGAAGCTACCACCAGGCCTGGGGAATGCTGCATGTCTCAATTTAGAAATCTGGTTTTCTGTGTCAGTGCTGGTTTAAGACTCTTTGTCCCCAAAGGGGTTGTTTGTTCATCTTAAATTTAAATTGAGAGGAAAAAGGCAGTAATCTCTGGGTTAACCACTTTTGCCTGGGAAAGTGGGCTGATCCAGCCACAGCCGACCCCATGTGCCTGTGTGTGTGTCTGCGTGCGTGTGTGTGTGTGTGTGTGTGCGCACGTTCATAAACACACCCTCCCCAGCTGGGCTCACAGGCCAAGAAGCCAGGAATGACTCCCCACCACTATCTTCCTGGGACTGTTTGTTCCTCTCTGCTGGAGAGAGGGATGGGGTGGCCCAGGAGATGGGGAGACACTTTAGAAAGTGTTTGTGGCAGAAACAGATGTATACAAGCAAATAGGGGTGACGTAGGGGGAGCAGAGGGTACTGGGTGGAGGGAGACATGTGGGCAGAGCCCATGTGAATGTGGCCAGAGTGCATTCCTGTGGCGGGAAGGATTTGGGAAAACAACGAACATGCAGATCTGGACAAGTTCACACAGAGAGGGGTGCAGTGTGACGGCCTGGGCCAGAGCTAAAAATAAGGTGGTTTTTATGCAGAGCAAAAGCACTAGCATTGGTGGGATTGTGTGGTGAGGAGGAGCCTCAGACCGCAGGGCACAGAGGCCACAGAAGCAGGGGTTTGCCCAGGCCTCAGCATGCAGCTGCGAGAGAGGACAGTGCTTCCCCCAACTAGGAGAGAGGGGCCCCTCCCAGAAGCCAGAGCAGAGGGAAGGCCCACCGTGGGTCAGGCGAGAACTGGGGGTGATGACTGTCCCCCAGCAGAAGGAACATTCCAGGCAGTTAGGGCTGCCCATCCCCGGAAGGTGGCCTGGGGCAGCGGTCAGTGCCCTGCACCGAGTAGCAGAACAGGGGCAGGGCAGCCTCCAAGCCTCTTGCCCAAGGAGCGGGTAAGGGGCCCAGAAGCCCAGCCTGGAGCCACAGGGACTGGCTGCAGCATTCACTGGATGTTCACCGGGTGGGGATACTTTCCATAGGGTTCCACCGTGATCCTGAAACAGGTTTTCATTCCTTTCCTACATCTTATAAAAACAAAAAAGACTCAAATAATCCCAGGGCCACTCAGCAAGTAAGAGGCAAAGCTGGGACTGGACCCATGTCTCTGTCCCCCAAGTCTACAACGCTGCTTCTACCACCCCACACTCATCTAAAAGGAGGCAGGGCTGCCATTTGGAAGGTGAAACAGACTCACTCCATGTGGCCCCAGAACATGGACAAGGAGTTGAACACTGAACAGGGTTACAAGGAGGCGGATACTGTCCAATAATTAGAACTACCCAGTAGTGGAGTGGCCACCTGAGGAGGGGCTGAGCTCACACAAAGTTGGCTGTTGGCATCATGGAGTGGGATCCTGGAAGTCCCCTTTACTCTGAGAGGCTATGCCGTGTGGGAACAGCACGGGAACCTGCCAGGATCCATCTGTGCCCCAGACATGTCCTAAGTGTGGGAAGAAGGGAACCTCAACTTTAGAAAGAGTGGGAGAGCAGTCATGGCCAGCCACTCCTGGGAGCTGCCTGTGAATGGATCAGTCACTCAGGTGGTGCGTATGCAATCCTAAGTGCCCACTGCCAAGACAGCTGAACAGAGCCCCTGCCCTCACACCACTGCCAATGCCCAGGGAAACAGGGCTCACACACAAGGGGAAACAAGTATGCAAGACGAGAAAGGACGTTTACTGCAAAATCAGGGGCTAATTAATGTGCTGCCTCCTGGGTCTATAAGGAATTCAAAGAGAGGACCCAGGGAAAGTTCCTTGTTACAAAAATTATAATGTTAATAGTATTATTAACAGCTGTCGTTTTTCTGCACATTTACTATGTGCCGGGCACTGTGCTCAATGTTTCCTGTGCACAATACAATTCAGCCCTCAGAGCAGGGTCAACCCTATGCAGCCAGTGCTCTTATTACAGTAAGGAGACAAGCTCAGAGACATGACATAACTTGCCCAAAATTGCACAGCTAGTGTGTGGCAGAGCCAGGACTCAAGCCCGGATCTGTCAGACTTCAAACCCAGTATATAATCAGGAGCAACTAAAGCTTCTGCACTCTTTCCTGATAAAGAAATAGCCCCAAGATATAATGTAGTAACTTACTACCGCTGCTACAGCACCTCTCCACAGACTTAAACACACGTATTTATTACATTGCATTTCTGGAGGTCAGAAGTCCAGTGCATGGGCATCACCTGGCTAAAGTCAAGGTGTCCACAGAGCTGCATTCCTGTCTGGGCCTTTCGGGCAGGGTTTCTGGGCTTTTGCGGCTGCTAGAGGCAGTCCTCTCATTCTTTGGCTTGGGGCGCCTCTCCAGCTTCAAAGCCAGCGTTGTCCTGTCTTTCTGGTTTTTTGTCACCCTCCCTTTGACCAGACCCAGCAAAGAGTCTCTGGTCCTTGTGAGGAGACTGAGTCCACCTCCAGAACTCAGGAGAATCTCCCCACCTCAAAGTCCTCAACCTTACCCCCATCTGCAAAGTCCTTCTGCCACGGAGGTAACATAGTCACAGGTTTGGGCATTAGGATGTGGACGTCTGTGGGGCACTAGTCTGCCTAGCGCAGAAAAGAAAGCGAGGAAAAGCAAGTGTACCATAGCCAGGTGCTAAAATGCTGTGGGAGGGACAGTGAGGAACAACGTCTATGAGTATTTGCATAAAGAACGACACCTAAAACCAGTGTTGGTCATTGGGAGAGGGGGAGGGAGGAGGGGACAAGGCTGGTGGAGATTTCCCTTGTCATGACAGAAGTGTTCAGACACACACAAAAGTAGAGAGAACAGCATAATGAATCCCACATACTTGTCTCCCGGTGTCGACAATTACCACCACTTTACCATTTGAGTTTCGTCTATCCACCTACTTTTTGGGAAGGGGCTGAAAAGTTTAAAGCACGTCTCAGACAGTATATCCTTCTAGCCATAAAAACCAGTATGTATGTCTAAGAGAGAGGCTTTGTCAAAAATACACTGCAATGCCATATATCCACCTAATAAAATTAACAGTAGTTTCTTAATATCATCTAACATTTAGCTCATATTTAAATTTCCATAATTGCCCATGAAATTTTTTCTAGTAATTTATCTGTTAGAACCAGGACCCCAGAGAGTTCCACACACTTTGCTGCTTTAACTCTTAAATCTCTCCTAGTCTGTAACAGGAGAGATTTCCAGGAGCGACACTTCTCTCTCTATTCTTTTATATCTTTATTTTACTTTTTCTTTCTTTTTTTTTTATTAAGGTATCATTGATATACAGTCTTATGCTCAGGTTTCACGTGAGCAACGTTGTGGTTACTAGACACCCCCTATTATCAAGTCCCCCCCACATACCCCATTACAGTCACTGTCCATCAGCATAGTAAGATGCTACAGAGTCAATACTTGTCTTCTCTGTGCTATACTGCCTTCCCCATGTCCCCCCCTATATTATGTGTGCTAATCATAATGCCCCTTATTCCCCTTATCCCTCTCTTCCCACCGACCCTCCCCAGTCCCTTTCCCTTTGGTAACTGTTAGTCCATTCTTGGGTTCTGCGAGTCTGCTACTGTTTCATTCCTTCAGTTTTTTTTTTTTAAGGGGTTTTATTTATTTATTTATTTATTTATTTATTTATTTATTTATTGCTTAACATATTTTTTTTTTTTACAATTTATTTTGGTATCTTTAACCTACAATTACATGTGCAATATTATGGTGATTAAACTACCCCCTTCATCAGGTCCCCCCACCAACCCTATTACAGTCACTGTCCATCAGTGTAGTGAGATGCTATAGAATCACTACTTGCCTTCTCTGAGTTGTACAGCCCTCCCCGTGCCCCCGCTACCTTACGTCTTCTAATAGTAATACCCCTTTTACCCTCTTATCCCTCCCTTCCCACCCATCTTCCCCAGTCCCTTTCCCTTTGGTAACTATTAGTCCGTTGTTGGGTTCTGTGAGTCTGCTGCTGTTTTGTTCCTTCAGTTTTTTTCTTTGTTCTTATACTCCACAGATGAGTGAAATCATTTGACACTTGTCGTTTTCGGCTTGGCTTATTTCACTGAGCATAATACCCTCTAGCTCCATCCATGTTGCTGCAAATGGTAGGATTTGTTTTCTTCTTATGGCTGAGTAGTATTCCATTGTGTATATGTACCACATCTTCTTAATCCATTCATCTACTGATGGGCACTTAGGTTGCTCGTTCCTTCAGTTTTGCTTCGTTGTTATACTCCACAAATGAGGGAAATCATTTGGTACTTTTCTTTCTCCGCCTGGCTTATTTCACTGAGCATAATACCCTCTAGCTCCATCCATGTTGCTGTAAATGGTAGGATTTGTTTTCTTCTTATGGCTGAATAATATTCCATTGTGTATACGTACCACATTTTCTTTATCCACTCATCTACTGATGGACATTTAGGTTGCTTCCATATCTTGGCTATTGTAAGTAGTGCTGCAATAAACAGAGGGGTACATATGTCTTTTTGAATCTGTGATCCTGTTTTCTTAGGGTAAATTCCTAGGAGTGGAATTCCTGGGTCAAATGGTATTTCTATTTTGAGTTTTTTGAGGAACCTCCATACTGCTTTCCACAATGGTTGAATTAATTTACATTCCTACCTATATCTTTATTTTTCAATCATGTAAATGAATGGTCTACATTCAAGTTAAATTTAGATGAAAATATAAATCTAATGCTTCATGGAGAGTTAGCCTCCCAAAGGGCCCCGATGCGTGGCGGGTGTGGGAAAGCATCCAGGTAAGGGGGACCTGCAGACCGAGAGGACGGTGGGGGCAGTGGGAGGCCATGCCAGAGCCCCAGGTGGTAGATGGAGTCGGGTAGCCCAGGGGCCTGGCATTCTGGGGAGTTTCCTGGCTTGCTTGGCAGACTTAGGTGGAAAGGTTCGGGGGACAGTAGCAACAATATGTTGGAACAACCTAAGGAAAGTCCCCAAAGTCAAGGACGATGCAATCATTCTAAATGTGCAGGGTGGTGTGGCACCACAGGAAACCCACCACCCACCAAACTGACCCAGGACTTGCACCACAGCACACCCAGATGGGACAAGAGAGGATAGGAGAAACAGGAAGAGCACAGAGGAGAGAGGGAGCCAACGAGACCAGAAGTCAGGAGACCTGAGCTCTCGAGTCTGTCACCAGTCGCCGGCACTGTCCCATGAAAGTCACCTGTAGACACAGTCCTGTGAGTAGCCATGGCTGGGAGGGGGGAGTGAGTAATATGATATGTTAGTATTTGCTTGTATTTGCGTAAAGGAGACATAATGAGAGTCAAATGAGATCCTGGGTGTGAAAGAGGAGGGGCAATTCTCCCCATCTAATATTGCAAACAGATCCCAAAACCCACTCCTGCCAACTTCCCCATGTTATCCCGACCTAAAAGACGGGCTGCTGCAGGATGAATAGGAGTTTGATAAGAACAAAAGAGACTGCAGACAAACAGAATGACCGAGTCAAAGGCAGAGAAATGGGAAGGAGCCCAAGAGAGTTCAGAGAATTAAAAGAAATGCACCACCACTAATGGGGTGTTGGATCTTGTATTGGATTCTGGAACAGCAAAAGGACATTAGTGGAAAAGCTGGTGAAATGTAAATAAAACCTGCAGTTAGTTCATGGGACTGTACCAATGTTAACTTCTTAGTTTTGACAAATATACCATATTTATGTAAGACGTTAACACTGCAGAAGCTGTACTGTATTTGCAACCTAAAATTATTCCAAAATTAAGATGTTATTAAGAAAGAGATAGAGAAGGAAAAAAGAAAAGAAATGCAAAATGGCTAGAGCTCACCAGGTGCTGAAAGTAGAGACAGACAACAGACCTCAGCAGGGGCCACATTACCTGGGTCCTTCTTTGTCACTTGATTGGGGCCCAGACCTTATTTACCTGCAGGCAATGACTCCACGTGATATTCTTCCTCTCTGAAGCCTTCCCACAGGTTCTGGGTGACATTAGTAACACCTTCTCACCTTCAATTTCACCTTAACTACATTTCACTTGCCCATACTTGCCTGAACCCACACCTTAGGGTCCCAGGTCTTACACACACACACACACACACACACACACACACACACACACACACACACACACACACACACACACACTGCTCCTCTGTCCAGCCTCTAATCCTCTTCCTGAATCCAAAACCCTCACCCAAGTCAGCTGCCATCCCCACTCTGCAGGTAGAGAAAAGGCAGAAATCCTCCCAGCTCCAAGCTGTGGAAACAGAGGCTCAGAAGGACACCAGCAGAGGCAGGCCAAGGTGCAAACCCACCACCTGTCATTGGCCCCTAAGACACAGAGGGTCAGCTTGCTGGGAGGCACCTTCACGATGGCACAGCCCTTGGGGCGTTACCTGCGGCTCCTTCACCCACCTCTACAATCGAAGGGCAAAAAAGACAAAGAATGGTGTCCATGTTAACACATCCACTCGCCCTGTGAAGAGACAGTTGAGTGCCTGGGCTCTGGAGCTGGACCACCTGGGTTCAAGTCCTGACTCTGCTGCTTCCTAGCAAGTTAGTTAACTTCCTTGTGCCTCGGTTTCTCCATTGGTAGAATGGAGATAATAAGACAATTGACCTCATAGGGTCATTGGTGGATTAAATGAGTTTTTATATAGCAGTTAGAGCAGCATCTGGCACATCAGAAGTGCCCACTGAAGTGGTAGCTCTTTGCACTGATTTTTTTCATTGTCTGTAGAGAACCTGCTGTGGGTACTATGGAAGTTGATAATCTAGTTGGGGAGATTTTTTTTTTTAATAGATGCATGAAACTTGAAATTACCATGCAGGACAATGTCTGATCAGAGCCTAGTGGATGATTCAGAAAGAAGCTGCTAGAAAGCACAGAGAGGCGCTCAGAATGGTCTGGATGCTGGGACGTAGGGGAATGCAGGGGCTCAGCTGATTGCATCCAGGGAGAAGGCAGGAGGCCAGGCCAGGAGCTGAGGCTGAGGAAAGAGAAGGCAGGAACCCAGGCACAGACATGGGAGCATTCAGAATCCTCATAGAGGAAACAGAATTGTCAATACAGGTTAAGACAGGAGCAGAGGACCTTTGTGATAATCTAAGGACTGGGACATTAGCTTTTCAAACATTCAGTAAATATTTATTGAGCACCTACTGCTTGTCAGGCACTGTCGAAGGCACTTGGGATCCATCTACAAGAAGACAAGCAAAACTCCCTGCCCCGGTGGAGTTTACATTCTGGCAGGAGGCAGCAGATAATAAACAGTACGCACACTAAGAAAATCTTCCACTCTGTCAGAGGGTGAAAAATGCCACGGAAAACAGTTCAGAAGTAGGGGGAGTTGGGAGGTTTTTGAGCAAGAAAGTTGAGTCAAAAGAGCAAAGCACAAGCTTTAGAAGGGTGACAAAAGGCAGATATTGTCAGTTGCTTACAACTCCTCTGTGCCCCCCAATCTTCTAAAGAGGACAGATCCTGAGAAATACGATTTGTTTCGCTGAGCTGGGGTAGTGGGAGGTAGAAGATAAACACTGGAGATGCCAAGTGAGAGCCACATTGCTCCACACGGACGGGAGAGCCTGGGCCAGGAGGCCAGCTGGGGCTGGGCTGGGGACAGGAGACGGGCAGGGGTAGCTGCCACAGAACGGAAGTCTGAAGGAAGAGTAACCAAACCAGGTTTTTAGAATGGCGTTCTCTGGCACACGAGCTGTCACCCCCATCCACCTCTAAAAGCTTCAGAAACTCCACGCCGTGCACAGGTAGTCTCCACAATGACTGTGCATGTGTTTAATGCCATGAGAAGAGTTTACAGGCAAGAGTAGAGCAATCCAAGCCCAATGGCATCACACGGCAATCGGCCCAAGGATTTGTGCTGATTACACAAGTGAGTGCCAGGGACATGGGAAGGCAGGCAGAGGACAGCTTCTGGGGCTGAGGAAGAGCTTCAATATCATGGCCTCCACCCTGGGCAATGGCAGAGGAAGGAAAGCTGAGACATCAACTGGAGCTAGACTCAGGAGACCTGAGGTGACTCCACTGCTAAGTCACCATCCCCTACCTCAGGCTTGCCTCCTCACCTTCAAACTGGACGGAGAGAGATGCAGATGGCCTGAGGTTCGGGGCTGACTGGTGGGAGTGCAAGGACGCAGGAGAAAGGAAGTCCGTTTCCGGCGCAGGGAGGTCCCCAGAGATTATGAATTCTGACCTTGATGTTTATTTTGAGACAAGAGCTTCCAACTGCTCCCATAACAAATTACCACAAATTTAGTGGCTTAAAATAATACATATTATTTTACAGTTCTGAAGGTCTGAAGTCTAAAATGAGTTCACAGTGCTGCACTTGTCCCTCCTGGCAGCCTTCGAGAAGACTCTGTTTCCTTGCCGTTTCCAGCTTCTAGAGGCTGTCTGCCTTCATTCCTTGGCACATGGCCCCACGTCGCTTGGATCGCTGAGTCCACCTTCACAGCTCCTTCTCTGGCTCTGACCCTCCTGCTGCTTTGCATGAGGACTTCCTTGATTACACTGGATCCACCAGAATAACCAAGATAGCCTCCCACCTCAAGAGCCTTAACTTTATCACCTGTGCAAAATCTCCTTTGCCCTGTAAGATAACGGCAAGAGATTCAAGCGAGGTAATCCATGGAGGAAAAGACTGGCTGTTTAAGGAAGGCTTCGTGAAGTGGAGGCATTTGAGCTTAGTAGGAGGAGCAGTAAAGAAGTTTCTAGAAATGAAGGGAATGACCAAGATGGGATAGCACCAGGGACACTGAGGGAGGTGTGTCTGAGGGTTGGTCAGCAGGGTGAAAAGCTGCAGCAGTATCAAGGAGAAACAAGCCCCACAATGGCTCCTGGTGTGGCGGCAGGTGTTAGCGGACTGTGAGAGTGTGGGTCCTGCCCTGTCACCCACGGCTGCAGGAAGAGCCCTCCCGGGAGATGGGTGCGGCCCGTCCTTCCCTGGCTGGGCCCCTGTGTTCGAACCTTACCACCAGGGGGCGCACAAGAGCCAAAGTGGACCCTCAGCCAGAGCCAAGGTTTTTTTCCCCCCCAGAAACAGGATGCCCTGAGTAAACGGAGGAAAAGTTTTCCCACTCCAGCCCCACAAAGCCTGGAAGGCCTTCCTCCCTCCATGTGATCTCTGACTCAAGGGCTTACCCAGATTTTCCAGATTTTCTCCTTCCTGTTAAAGCAAACCATATTTTTTCCATCTCTCCCTTTCCTGGTTGCCTGTAGGACTAGACGCCTGAAGCAAACACGCTCTGGCCCGGGCGCGTTCCCCGCAGGTCAGAACGGAGGGCACTCTGACACCTCCTCGTCCCAAGGGCTCACTGGGCAGGGAGGACACCCAGGCTCAGACAGAGGGAACTCGGATCTCTTCACTCAGGTTATAAGGCCCTCTTGATCGTATGTAATTTGGTGCTTAACCATAGACCCCCCACAACTGTTTATTGAGTGTAAATAATAGTAACTGTTAACAAAAGCCAACATTCTGGAGTGCGGCGAGCTCTGGACTGAGCCCTCTCTCCTGGCGGATTACCTCTCCCAAGCTCAGGATTACCCTGAGAAGTAGTTTCTATTATAAGCTTAAATATTTACTGAACTCCTCCCCACCTGTGCTAGTTAAGGGGTGGGGGTGGGGCAGGGGAGGAGAGGACATAAAAAGATAAAATCTTTTCTTCTCTCTGACCTGTTCTCTCCAGCTAGGTGGACTCTGGTTGAGAGCCACACAATGCAACACTGTCTTCCTACCTCCCCTGCAGGGCCTCACGCCCTGCAGTGCTGCGACCATCCTCAGAAGGCTGTGGATTAGGGTGAGTGACTGAGGTAAAGCAAGACCATGATGCATCTCACCCACTATTGGTAGTTTCCCCCCTTCACTGCCCCCTGCAGTTTCCGGCTCTGAGCCTTTGCAGATACAGTTCCCTCCACCTGAATTCCCTCTCCACCTTGTCTACTGACCCCAACTTCCAAAGTCGGCTGCTGAGGTGTTGCCTACCCTGGAAAGCCTCTCCTGGCTCAAGCCCACTTGGGGACACACCCTTAGCTTCCACTTTTTCCAAAGCCACATCTCCCCCATGAGCTCATACTTGTCTGCCCCTCACTCAGAATCACTGAGATTCTGTCCTGTGGGATAGATGTCTGCTCATCTCTGCACATGGTTCAGTGAATAACGCACAGAACCAAGTCATCCAGACCCCAGCTCCTGCTGCTCTGACTCTGGGGTCTCACCCACTCCCCTGCCCACATTTTGTCCCCTCTTCTGGTTTTGCCACACTCTGCAGCCTCCAACCCACTGCCCAACCTTAGTCCACGTCTTTGTCTCTCACCGGAACAATTCTACAGCTTCCTAACTGATCTCCACGAGGTCCTTAGCTCACCTTTAACCTCCCCACTGCTGCCTTCACATTACTTAACTGCAGACCCCCTGATACAACACCTCAGCCTCCAGAATAATCCTCCCAAGCTCTGAGCCAAGGCCTGGAGATAACAAGCAATGGTCTTTATTCCCCCAGAGGCCTCCTGCCCGCCCCTCCTGCCTCCCCCACCCAACTGCCCAAAGTACAGACAGGTAGGCAGGGAGCTAATCACACAGCTGATTGAACTGATTTCCTGCTCCAAGCCTTCAGGGGCTCCTCACCTCAGAGTGCCAAGTCCAAGCCCAGGATGCCCCTCCTCACCTCACCCCTACTAGGTCCCCACCTTCACCTTCCAACCCCCACCACCCCCACCCCATAACCCCAGCCCCAGCTGTTACCCAAGAGTCTCCCATGATTGCAACAACTTGCCTTGCGGTTATGTCCCATCACTTCCCAGTCTGGGTTAGAGGCCCTCCTTTGACCCCCCCGAGCCCCCAAGCCTGTCTCTAGGACCCCACCTGCACTCTCATCCCATAGGCTGGCTGCCTGAAGCCCTCCCCTAGTGGACTCCAAGCTCCTAGAGGGCAGAAACAGGATCAGCCTCTGCCCCTAATGATATATTCTCACACGCAGATCCTGAAAATGTTGTGAATCCATGAGACAATGTAACAATGATAACAAACAGCAGAGTAAGAGCTAGGAAGTACTAACATCAGCTGTTTCTGATAGGTGAAATTTTCAGTTACGTTTTTTGCTTGTTGGTATTTTCTGATGTTTCTTGCCTTTGTGATAAAAAAAGAACAAATGAAACTTCATTTCGAAAAAAACACAAAGGGGTTTGGAGACTTCAAAAGAAGAGGGAATCTCCTCATCCCTTGTTGAGAAACAGGAATGTTTCAGGAGCCATAGAATTTCTGCAAGAGGAGAAGGTTGGCCAGTCTGAGGGCACACACCCCATGCCACGTGCTGGGCCCAGAAGCGATGGCGTTGGGAGTAGGTCACAGTGTTCCAAACAAATGCAAGATGAGGAATTTCACTTAGTTTATTGAATGTGGGGAGCTGTAGAAAAGTTTTTGAGCAGCATAGAAACATGCCCAGAACTCGGCATCCACTGGCAGGGGGCAGGGTCCAAGGACAAATGGGATGGTGGTGTGGGGTAGAGGCAACAACAGAGGCAGGCGGGGCTACAGACTCTCTTCTCAGGGGCATCTAAACCGCACGTCCAGGAAGCTGTTCGTATTTGAGAATTACTCCCATTAGCCTCCGACCTATCTTCCCACCGGGACTGCAAACTGATTCCTCCTACTGCACGCGATGGGCCAAATGAAAGTGTGCTGGGAGGGTGAAAGTTTGCAAGGGGCCGCCCCAGGGAGAAAGCAAGCCAGGCAGCTTCCCTTCAAATCGAGGCAAAGCAAAAAGAGCCCTCATTCCGCGGGCAGCCGGCTGTGGGTACAGGGACTCTACACCGACAATCGGCGTAAAGTCCCCCAAAGTAGAGGGCTCAGGCCGGGAGCCCAGAATCCAGGCAAGAACCGGAAGGGCGCGGCCCGCCTGTAACTCCCAGGTACGCAGCAGGGGGTGGCGCTCTGGAAAGCCCCCCAAGATAGTGGGGAGGAGGGTACGGCCAACTTGGCGGAGAAAGGGCTGAGCTGGAGGCCGCGGGGGAAAGCAGGTCGGGGGTCCCGGGCACCCCGACAGGCGCGGGGCGGGGGCGGGGCAGGTGGTGTGGGGCGGGGCCACGGCACATGCGCACCGAGGCCGGCCGCGCGGAGAGGGGTGGCACTTTTTAAAAGTGCAGCCCCGAGGCCAGCCCGCAGCCGCCGGCCGCTCGGTCCGAAACCTGATCCCGCCAGTGCCGGCTGCTCGCCCCCGTCCCGCACCAGTCCGGCCCAGGCCAGTCTAACCCGCACCATGCCGGTCAAAGGAGGCACCAAGTGCATCAAATACCTACTCTTCGGATTTAACTTCATCTTCTGGGTGAGTGAGCTCGACCGCCGTACGCCCCTCTCCGGGGCCACCTGGTCGCCCCGGAGACCCTGTCCGTCGTCGGGGGCGCCGGTGACTGCCACCGCCCGCGTGAAGTTGACTCCGGGCGGGAGAAGAAAGGGCCTGCTGCCACCAGCTGCCTCCTCGCTGGGTCCGGAGACGCGGGGCGGGCGCGTTTCTAGGGGTTTCTCTGAAGCCGGGTAGGCAGGGGCCGGCGAGACCGGTCCCGGCCCTCTTCTGGGGTGGGGTTCGTGTCTGCTCCCACTCCAAGTCTCAGGAGTACAGGAAGGGAGGCGGCAGGGAGACACCGAGCACCCCCTTCTGGAAACTCGGGGCCCTGGCTGAGGACAGATGAGCAGTGCGCCCCGTGACCGAGGTGGGGACCTCAGAAGTGGCAGGGCCGCGAGGAGGGGAGGATGCGGGCGCCCGAAGGGACTTGGGTGGCGCAGGGAGAGCTCGGCCAGGGCTTGTTGGCACTTGCACACTCGAGTGTCCGGCGCCGACCCAGTCGCTGAGCGAGGCGGGGACCCTGGAGGAGGAACCGACAGGCCCCAGTTTCCCAGACGTCGATTCTGAGTAGCCGTGAGAAAGTCCGAACTCCCTCGAAACTACCTGAAAGACTAGCTTGTCTTGATTTCTTGTCCAAGGGCTCTAAGTATCCGAACTGGAGGGAACTCTGGGAGAGCTGGGGAGAGATGGAGGAGGCAGATGCCCGCGGGCGCTTTTAGTGGGGTGAAGCCTGTGGTTTCTCCGTTTCCCAGAGAGATAAGGTGTCGGCCTCCCACTGCCCGCCGCTGGGCCTCCGGCCTTGCCCGGCCCCTCGCCAGCCCACTCAGCGGCAGAGCAGGGCCTGGAGGGGCAGCTCACCTGCAGAGGGCACCTGGCCGGGAGCGCCTGGACTCGCGCCGGGGGCTGCGCTCGGCCCTCCACCTCTCCGCAAATGGGAGGCCTTGAGAGAGGTAGCAAAACTATGGAGTGTCCCCTCCATACCTTCCTTGGGGGGATTAAGGGGTCACCCAAAGACAGAGAAACAAGGACTAGGGGACTCTTGTCTCCTAGTTCTGAGGGCCACGTCCCCTGCAAACAGATGAACAGTATTTGCCCCTCTGCAGTCAGGAAGGAGTTCAGAAAGGGAGCCCCTGTACCACTTTCAAGAGAGATGGCTGGAGAAACGGGTGTCCCCCCAGACCCTTGTAACCAGAAAAATTCTTCCCATGCAGCTGGTCACTGGGGTCCCAGTTAACTGGGGGGGCAAATCTCCTGATTTAATCCGGTCTCCAGATTTGGCAGGGTAAGAGATTGGCCTGCCCCTGTAAAAGGCACCCCAGGAGCACGCTAGGGAGGATGGCAGATAGGTGCACCCCTGCCCGACCCTTAGTCTGCTTTAGGGAGACCCTCACGAGATGCACATCCCCTCCTCCTGGTGTTCCTAGCAGCTCGCTAGCTAGCTGCCAGGCTTGGCTTCCTCTCACCAACCCCTGGCACCAGAAAAGAATGTGAGAGGGCGGACTGGCCCCGCCCCACCCCACCCAACCCTGTCCTTTGGGGAGTTCTCTCCCTGTCTGGCTGTTGGTTTAGTCCTCAGCCGTCTGCCTAGGCTGCATCAGAGTTTGGGGCACTACCATTGTGGCATACTCCCCTCTCCGCTCTGCCCAATGACACATGCAGGTGCCTGGTCGGAGGCTCCCAGGGCCACTCCAGTATCTGCTTGGTCTCCAACCTGCCACCCCACCGTCTTCAGAGCCACCCCTGCCTGGGCTAGGTGCCGCTGATCAGTTGTGTGTGGCACTGAAATGACTCGCTCTGGGAATATTTGGGGTTAGAGTTGGGAGTGGCTTTAGAGATCATCCAGTCCAGCCCTCTTATTTGCAGTGAGGAAGCGGAACAGAGAGGGGGTAGGTGATTTGTCCAGGATCAGAGGCTCATCCAGTACTACAGTCCTGGGTCCCCTCCTTTAATCTTATCATCTAATGTCGCCATCATGAAACCAGCAAGGGCGCCTGGTAATGGGCTGGTGCAGGGGTGTAAGCAGGATCTACATTTTCCTGAACTGATACTGTACAGTAGTCCTGTATTTAGGTCCCTAATAGAGATGAAGCCCTCAACCCCTAGGAGACAGTGAAGTAAAGGAATTTCAGGATCCGTTTGTGCACCAAGGTATCCTGCAAAGGCCTTTTCCAAGTCCCATATAAGCCAGCAGGAAGCATCACCCCGATTTTACTGATGACTAGGAAACCCATCCGCAGGGAGGTTAAGTGACTTATCTAGGGTTGTGTGACCGCATAGCATCAAAAGGAAGGTAGAACAGGCCTGGTTGGCTTCCAGTCCAGTGGACTTTCTGGCATAACCTGCTACCTACACATCTGGGTAGGAATGAGAAGGGGTGGAACAAGCTCTCAAAATATCTTTTCAGGGAAGCTATGACGTAAGTAAGGGGGCTGCTTGGATTGTTACAATGTTACCCCTTCCCTTTCTCTCTTCAGAAATTTATAAACTTGGCTTTTGGGGCCTGACATAGGCCTTGAAAAGCAGAAATTGTGAGACCAGCACCTCGTGAATGGGGGCAGGCTAAGAGGGGGGTGGCCTAGCAGGGATCCAGAGAGAGGAAGCCCACCTCGGTGCCAGTGGGGCTGAAGGGTGTACCCCCTCCCCTCCTTGTGTCATCCCTGTGGGACACATGGTAGCAGCCAGCCTGACCTTCCTGCCCTCCCCAAGTAGGGCCTCGATGCCCACAGGCCACCAGTCTGTTCTTCAGCCCTGAAACCCTTACTTCCCAGCTCGTCTACCCAGCCCTCCAGCCCCCACCCCCAGGCCCCAGAACTGGTTGAGAGGGAAAACATCTTACTAAAGTCAGAGGAGAGGGTAAGACTAAGACTGTAAAGTGGGGAACCAGGGCCTGGCCAGGAAGGTATCTTTCCTATCTCCCACTGCCCTTCCCCCCAAGTCCTAGGCCAGAATTGAGAGGGCCCAGCTCCTACCCCCTACCCCCCTCTGCCTCTCTGCTCCCTCTCACCAGTATTCCCCTTCATGGATAGAAATCGCTGGGTATTTCTCTTTCCCAAGAAATGGTGTCACCTGGAGTGGGAATTCAGAGACCTGGGTGTTGGTCCAGCCTGTCTCCAGCTCTCTTGGAAACCTTGGGCAAATGGCTTTTGTGCTCCAGACCTCAGTTTCCCCATCTGTAAAACCAATGGGTTGAAGCGTACGGTTGGAAGGTCCCTTTGCCTCTGTGAAACCAGCCCACCCTCACTGCCCAAAGCAGTATAGGCCTTTCCCACACAACCCAAAATAGGAGTCTGGAAATGGAAACGCTCAGCAGCGTCTCAGGCCTGCCCTCAGAGCTCCACTCCCCTTGACCCTTACCTCTAGGGCCTGTCCCTTCTGTTAACCTTGCAGTTCCCTCTATCGCCGCGGGTGGAGCCTCTCTCTTGGGGGTTCTCTTGTCACCCTCAGCCCTTTGTGACTGCACAGCCTAGTGAATACCACCTCCAGTTGGAACTTCCCCAATGCCAGTTGGTGGTGGCGTCTACCCCGTGGGATAGCTGTGAGTTTAAATACGAGGTGATATGGGATGTGCTTAGCTTAACTGCAGCTATTGTTATTCATGAGTTGAACACAGATGGGGGAGGGGGAGGGGGAGGAGCAATTCCCTAAGACATGTGGAAGTTGCATCCAGGGCTGCGGCCAGGAGCCTGCTGGAATGCATGTGCGTTCCTCCCTTTCCTTCTCTTCCCGCATCACTGCCAGCCTCGGTCACCCACCCACTAAGATTCCCCATCAGGAAGCTGACTCCATCTCCTGTGTGGCTGCACTTTGGACTGCAGGGCAGCCCCATTCTGAAAATAAAAACATCATGGCAAAGAAACCCTGAGGCCTCAGGATTCTGGGACTGGGCAGGGCACAGGCTAGAGGGGTGGCGGTAGCCCCTCCCGCCCAGCTTGCTGCTTCGCCCTGAAGCTGTTTGCCTTCAGCGTTGGGCTGAGCCAGCAGCTGTGAAATGGCTTCCCACCTTTGGCACCCAGACAGCCGGAGTTCTGGTAAAGCCGGCTGTGTTTGTACTGAGGCTGGCAGGTTTGGGGAGGGATGAGGCAGGGCCAGGTGTCTGCATCTGCTAAGGAAAATAGGACCCCTCCCCTCTGCCCAGAATCCTGATGACTTTTTCCCACAATGGTCATCAACAAAAGATGACCCCTGACTGGTGAGGATGATCCCTCAACACACAACCAGTCTCTCTCCCCACCTCGCTTTTTTTTCCTAGTGGCCCAGGGCACCATTCCAAACCTCACTCCTTTGTACTCAAAGGAAGCAGCTGCTGGTTAAGAATTTGGAACTTTGGAAATGCTTTGATAAGCAGCCCTATCCAGGCCATCCTCCCTCAAGCGCTTACTCTGCTGAATGAGCCTTCTGTGGCTTCAAACCTCACACACCAGCATGCTCACACCTTCCTGTTGTGTTAGATGTCATTCCTCCCTCTTAACAGAGCCATGTGTCCCATGCTTGATTTTTCTGCTTTCCTATTCAATCTTATAAGGAGGTGTGGCTTTTGGTCACATAGTTCGGAGACTAATAATATGTCTTGGACTTACAAAGCACCTTTCTTCTAAAGAACATAAACCTTGATGTTTGTTTCTTCCTTGGGCGCGTCTGGCTGTGAGTATAAGGGACCTGAGGTCACTGGTTACAGTGGCTTCCTTGGTCGCTGCACGTTCCAAACAGACCTGTGTCGAATTGGAAGGGATGCACAGAGAAGTCTGAGGAAGGTGCATATTTATGTCTCCCCCAGGATGGGGTCAGTGGGACTTTATTTGGACCCACCACAGGTCTTTGCAACCAAAGCCTTGCAGCGTCTTCACTTCTTACATACAGAAAAGCAGTGACTTCATCGGGGTTTGAAAAATCTGGGTGAGAGCCTTTGCACCTCTGTTCTCTACTACCTGGAGATGTTTTGCAGCTGAGGGAATTCAGGAGACCAAAACAGCTAATCTTAACAATACAGGTTTTAAGTATATGTTTTTGAAATCTGACTGCAGATTGCTTGCCTTGTTCTTTCTGTGGAAAAAGTAATGCTGGTCCAGGGACATTTCTTTTTCCATCGAGTGATGGCATGCAGCTGTGGAAAGCAGCATCCTGTCTCCAGATGAGATAATTTTATAATAATTACCTCCATCCAGTAATTCCAACTCCCACCGCACCCCAAAAAGTACTTATTTTGGGGTAGTTCTTAAGTACTGTATGCTGTCATCCTAGACTAGTGGATCTTAAGAGATCAGTGGGACCTGCCTCAAGAAAAATGGTGTGCCATTTTTTGGCTTTTCTTCTAGAGGCCCAGGGACTTCAAGTTCAAACAGCCCATGCTGGCTTTTCTCCCTTGGTTTCCAGGCAAGCCGTATTCTGTCCTGAATCCCATGTTTCTGCCCTGAGAGGCAGGCTGCCTCTCTGCTGCCCAGGGACCGTGTGGGGGAATGATGGGGGGACTCTGAGAAAGGCATTAGAGAACCCTAAGCTCCCTGATGACCAAAGGCAGCCCAGACTGGAGAGCTGGCCTCCCCACCCATCCTTGCTCTGACTTGAAGCTTAATCATTGCCCAAGGAGTGGCTTTGACTCTCAGTTAATTTAATGAGTTGTGTGTTTCTGGTCCACATGAAGAATCCAACTTTATGAGCTTCCAGCCAAGTTTTGCTTCTTGGGTCCTGTTTTCCCATAGTGTGGGTGATATGTCTGTGTTCAGGAAGAGCTGAGTTCTGTCTTTCCCTCATCCTCCTTCCCACCAAATGGAGATTAGAAGGTGTAGCTATCCTCCTCTGGCCTTGCCCTTGAGGAGTTTGGAAAGGGAGAGATGTGTCTGCAGGGTCTGTTCGCGACTTGGACACCTGAAGAGACATACACAGCCTGGTGGAGTAAGCAGGGGAGGATGAAGCTGGCTGATGTCAACAGGGGCCAGGAGTCCTTGGATTTGGAGAAGATCAGGGTGGAAAGGCCTGGGGACTGTTGACTTGGAGAAAAGTCAAAAATCTGGGTTTTAAAGATCTTTTCTTATTAGTCTTCTTTTTGAGCACTGTGCAGGGGAGCCGAAACAGTAGCTTTTTGCTGGCTCTGCTAGGAAAGGAACCCTTCAGAGTTTACACAATGTTACATTCAAGGTTTCAGAAAACACCTGTCAGGCCTGACCAAGCCCTGCCTCCAAACTGCTCAGCCTGTTGCTTATATTCCCAGTTTGAGCTGCATGTTAGTTTCCCAAGTGCAGAAACAACACAACACGTCATAGGAGACAATCTTTGACTGGGGCGTCAGAATAAATAAAGTAAATCAGACCGTTTTACCGAATTCAAAACAGGTTTCTATAGCCTTTTAGTTGTAACTTGTCTTTAAACCTATGGATTGAGTCAATAGTGTATTAAGTCATAAAATTGATACTTGAAAACTTTGAATGAAAAGACCAGCAAAATCACACTTAGTTGTGAATGCATTGCTTTTCAAGTCAGTAAAAGCTTGGAGTTTTTAAAAAGATAGTTTGCTATAGACTGGAATGTTTGTGCTCCCCAGAATCCCCATGTTAAATCCTAAAGCCCGTGTAATGGCATTTGCAGGTGGGTCCCTTGGGAAGTGATTGGGTGTGAGGGCGGAGCCCTGGTGAATGAGACCAGTGCCTTTTTAAGAAGGGGCCCAGAGAGCACCCCTCTCCTTTCACCATGTGAGATTACAGTGACAAGACAGCCCTCTGTCCACCAGGAAGCCACTCCTTACCAGACACACCAAATCTGCCGATGCCTTGATCCTGGACTTCTCAGCCTCCAAAACTGTGACGAATGAGTTTCTGTTGTTTATAAGCCATCCAGTCTATGGTGCTTTGTTACAGCTGCCTGAATGGACTAAGATATAGTTATATACAGGTTTGACTCAAAACCACCTCTTCCCTCCTAGGTGAGCATGTGCACCCCCATCAGTGGCCCTGCTTCTGGGGCAGAATGTGCACCCCAGAGGCTGGAGCCCCTTCCCACCATTCTCTCCTGCTCACCCTGGGGCAGTGTGAATGCCTGCCTTCTTATGATGTAGGGCTGTGGATTTAAGTCTGTGGCTATTAATGCTCAGATTTTTTAAAGCTTCCTTTCAACAAGCCTGGCTGAGTCTTCCCATACTCTACTTTGCCCTCTGCAGCCAAATTATAGCCCTGACTCCAGAAGACAGATACCCCTTAAGAGACCCAGACAACTTATTTCAAATAGAAATTAGATTCTCTTCCAGTGCTGGGGAAGGGCCCTTAGCATGGGAAGCTGGCATTATTCCCATTTTCCAGGTGCCTCCTAAGACCCTGTATCTATGGCTGTAACACAGGCTTTTTGCCCTTTGCTGGCAGGATGGTGCTGTGGTGAAAGGACAGAGGCTCTGGGTCCCACCTTGGGGCCATTCTTACATGGGATACAATGACAGTGGCCAGTGGGCAGGTGCACGTGTGGGCTGCCCTCTTCAGGCTTGCAGCAGTAGCGAGATGGGGATGAGAAAAAACCGTGTCAAGTCACTCAGGAATCTGGTGCCCAGAGCAGTGCTGGTGTCCACACTGACTTTCTGGCCTGTGCACCAAGGGTATGCACGAAGCTCTCAGGCCAGAGGCCGGCAAGAGGAAGCACAGGCTTGCTCTCTAGACTCTACCCATTGGGTGGCTCCCTCAGAGAGTCCAGGTTCAAGTGTACCTCCAGGTCAGGTGGCCACAGCGGTGCTTTCCTGTTGGTGAGGGTAGGGGACCTTCTGCAGATGGCTCTTTGGGGGCCTTTAAGTAGAGAAGATGCACTTTTGAAATGGGATCGGTTGTGGCTAGGAGGGAAAAGGAACAAGCATGACAAATTCTGGCTCTGAAATAAAACAGATCAAAAAGACAATTTAGCAAAATGATTGAGATGTGGGGCTTTGCAGACTGTTCTGGGTTCAGGTTCTAACTCAGCAGCTTTTTTGCTGTGTGATCTTAGATAAGCCACTTGATCCATACCTGAGATTTCTCACCTAACAAATGGAAGTTAATATAACCTACTTGATGGGTCCGTTGTGAAAATTAAATACTAAAGGGGAATGGCTTTGGGCAGGGTGTGGGACAGACAGCAAACACTGGAATGTTTGCTACCTAATAAAATAATTAAGAGACCTAAAATGAAGGGGGAGTGTCTTAGGCAGAGAGATAAGGGCAACAGAGAGGTTAGACAAAGCCTTTGGGGAACCTTGGCTCCGGCCCTCACTGTCTTGGTGCTCAGAATGCCCCATGGTGGGAGAGAAGGGCCATTTAACTGTGAACTGTGCTGGGAGCGCCTTTTGTCAACACTGCCGATCCAAACGCCATGTGGCATTGTTTAAAAGGTGCAAAAGAAGGGGCATCTCCCTCCACTCGGGCCAGGTAAGCAAGTGGTAACTGGTTCCATAGAGGGAATGAGAGCTAACTGGTCCACACAGTTAAAGTGTATAAGGGTGTGTGTGAGTGTGTGAGATCGCCAGGCATGTTAGGCATACACAATGGAAAACAAATGTTGGCGTCCTGGAATTTAAAGCAAAACATCCCCAAAACAACTCCCCACATCAGATGATTTTGGTTAAGATCAGAATGCCTGCTTTCAGCAGAAGGATTTATGGACTGGCTGATGTACACTACATGTCTGGCAAGCAGGCACTGGAAACTTAAAATGAGAGTTGTTTAGAAAGAGGTTATCTTGGGCAAAGTCCCCTCCCTCCTAGTCCTTCAGCCCCAAACCTCTTAATACCAGCACATCAAATAAGCTGAAACTTTTCTGCTCTCTCAGGTAGAATAAGGGCTATGGTATTTAAATCATGCCAGCTTTTGGTTGGAAGGGAAGATTTCTCAACTCTTGTTCTGATGAATTTCCATAGATTAGGAAGTGTGCTGAGAAAGTTTATGAGGCCCTTCCCGCCTGGCCACACCTTAGAGGGGAACCAAACTAGCTCCCTTCCGCCAGGGTTGCGACTGGCAAGTGAAAAACTGGCCTCTGCATGGCACATGCTGCACATGTGACAGCTGACGGCTGAGTTGCTCCACACCAGCTCTGTGACCATGGGAAAGTTACTTTGCCTCTCTGAGCCTGTTTCCTCAGTGCAGGGTGAGGATGATCATAACCAGCTAAAAGGGTGTAAGGCACACACCCCCCCACCACCACCAGCACTCCTAAAATTCAAAAGGCACAGCAGGGCTTCACAGTAGATCTCCAGCCTCTTCTGCTTGGGAAATCTCTCACTGGTGCTCCTACTGGGAATGGTCACGTTAGCCCTGCAGCAACCTCAGGTCAGGTGAATATGCAGACACGATTGTCCAGAAGTGCTGTGCTTAGCAAACTGATGGCGCGCACAGTCTGTAGTTATCCAGCCACCTTCACTTCTCTACCTGAGCCCCCCAAGAGTGCTAGAATCCTCAGAAAGGGGAGGCCGCAAGGTCCCCAGGCTAAGGCTGAGCCTGTCCTTGGGACCCAGCAGTGCAGCTAAACCCAAGAAGTGTAGGGAAAGTAGGCACTTTTTCGAACTTCTTTATTTTACAATTTTGACCTTTTTTATAAACACTGAATTATATGGGTGGCTGAGTAGCAGCCATAAACTTCTCAGTATTTAGGGCGCTAAATAGGCGCAAGGGGCAGAAGTCCTCCCCAAGCAGCGGGCTTCTCAGCAGTCGTTGGGTCTGTTGTGCCCAGATGCTGGGAGCACTGAGTAGCGGGGACCCTTTTGACCCAGGGTAATAATTGCGGGGGAAGGGGGTTGGCTTACTAGAAATGCAGATTCCTGAGGGAAGGCAGCACATTGGTGACTCTCCTTAAGTCTCACTTTTCCTTATTTGTGAAGTGAAGGTAATACAACCAGTCTTAAGGTTGTTAGGAGAACAATGGGATATTTAATATAAAACTATCATCACAGTGTCTGGCTCATAGCAAGAGCCCAGATGTCAGCTTCTCTAGCTCCTGTTGCCTCCAGGATTTTCCAGAGAGTGGGGTTGTCCTAAATATCAGAGTCATCTACGTCTTGTTGCCTCAGTTCTGTAGAGCTGCATCCCACAGGATCTCTCTAAGCTGAAATCTTACCACTAGGCTTCATCCCCCTCAGAAGATGACTTAGAGGACTTGTCTTTCCACCTGTGTACAAAATGCCCACTTCAGAGGTTTCCGCAGTTTGGGAGAGGTGGGTGGGGACAGGCACTAGTTTGCGCTCTTTGCCTGAAACGGCCCCGCGAGGATGCCCTTGTGGAGGCAGACTTGGAATTGAGCATTTGGATTCAAAAGAACAAATCTCTGCCTCCAAACCATGAAGCACCTCTCCTTCTGTTCACTCCTCATCCTTTCCGGAGGGGGATGGATTCCTCTTACCTAGAACTTGCTTGATTGTCTTGAAGCCAGGTCCCAGGAGGCGATGGAGCCCGTCACCACTGGTCCTGTGTAGACACGAAGAGGAGAGGTGGGTGGAGCCGACCCTGCAGAGTGCGTTTTCCCTGGGACCCCACAGTGGTGGGCTTAAGACCGCCACCCCTCCCAGCCTCAACTGGGAGAGGGAGGGGAGAGAACAGACCCAGAGGAGTGGTTAGCGGTCGGCGCCTGCGCCCTCTTGCCTTCGCCTCAGCAGAAGCTGAGCCTGAGCCTGAACCGCTCGCTGGCTCTGAGTGGCCTGCGTGGATCTGGCTGGGCGTGCGGGCTGCCTCTAGCCGGCTGCATGTTTGAGTGAGTTGTTCCTTAACCTCTCCAAGCCTGTTTCATCGAGAGGATGAAGTGAGATCGTGTATTACACCATCTCGTGTGATGTAGGTAGGTCACGCATGGGCACCTCTAGAGGGTAACTGCTACTACTGTATCTGTTTTCCTCTCCCTGGCCTCTGGAGTCGTTGCTAATGGACAGAAATCCTGCCAGGAATCGGGTCAACACTAAAACTAGAAAACTTACAACGTCATTGACGATCAGCCCCTGCATGTTTTCTTTAAAAAAAAAAAAAAAACAAATTTTTTTTTTTTTCTAGAATTTAGGTCTCAGGCAAAGAGTCCACTCTTGTTCATAATGGCAGCCTGGCCTCTGGAGAACACAGATTGGGGGAGACATCTTAGCTCCCTGGAGAGGAAGGTTCACAGGGCTGGGTCTGCGTGGTGAGTGCGCATTTGGGAGCCAAACACGGTGTTCCTCCTTCACCATTTACTAGGACTTTCCAGGCTTAGTGGGTTCAAGGGGGAGTTGTCCAGCCAGCATCTAGTGTCTCTCTTACCTCTCACCTCCGCCTGCTTACCTGTTCCTGAATCCTCCCCTCACCTGTCACTGTCCCAGTCCCCATGGTGGCTTTACAGTGCTCCGAATGCAAAGTGGAACAGTGCGATTTTGCTCCATTTGGCTGAGCTTAGAGAACGCTCACATTCCTGCTCATGGCCTCCCGCCCCTAGGCACTGGCATTTAGAAAGCTAGTCTCTGGGTTCAGAACCCCCAGAGAGACCTTTTCCATGTCCTCCCAGTTGTTCAGTGTTCTTGTGAAGGCCTAGAGCAGCAGCTTTTCAAACTTGAATGTCAGGATTGTCTGGGGGCACTTGATGGCTGGGCCCCGCCCAGCTCAAGTTCGTAATTAAGCCTAGGATGGAGACGGTGAATTTGCATGTCCTACAAGTTCCCTGGTGATGGTGCAGCTGGTCTGGGGACCACGCTTTGAGAACCAGTGGCCTTTGAGGATACCAGCTGCAGGTTTAAATGTTGCCGTAGGATGGCTAGCTCACTAGAAGCCCCAAGAGCAGAAGTTATCTAGAGGGATGAGGTGGCCCCAGGGAGAGCTTGTTGTCTAGGACTGTGATCTCTGGGGTTTCTGCACATCTCTAATAAAGCTAAAGTTAGTAATACGCCCTTGCTGATGTCTTCAGATTCAGCCATGAACTAACAGTTTGCCTGGGATCCTTAATGAAAGCAAGTTGTGGCAGTGTTCTCAGCTGAGCAAAGCTTTTTTTTTTAACTGGGCAGTGGTACTGGATGAGGGGGGACTCTGCTCCCGCCCAGGTGGCTTTGCCTCTCCAAAGACAACATCTGTGGCCTTCACCTGGAGGTGCTGGAGGTGGGGGAGATGCAGAGGGGATTAGAGGGCACGGGAGGATTGGCTCCTGTTGGTTCTTGCTGGCAGTGCTGGGCCCGGCCTCCTGACCCTGAATGAGCCCGTCCAAGGCCTGGCATTCGGCAGTGCACTGGGGTTGCCATGGACACAGGTGAGGCCCAGAGCCCACAGGCCTGGGTGGCCTGGCTTGTTCTGAAATGCTGAAGCCTGTGTGAACATGGAGGCCCTTAGCCACTCCTGAGGCTTTCTTCAAGCATGACTTGTATTTTGGGGCCCAGAGAGAGCTGGTAGGGGAAACTTGCATCCCTGTAGTTCAGTCTGTCACCGACTTCCTGGGTACCTGGGCAACCCTGCCTAGAGGCCTCCCAAGTCCCAGGCCTCAAAAAAACCCAAAAACCAGGACTGATCCACATCTCCCTGAAGGAGGAAGGTGGAAGAGGTGAGATCCCCTCCTTCTCTGAGATCGGCCCTTTTAATAACGCCCTTCTGCAGAGGCGACCCGCCCACAGGGTGTGTGATCCAAGGGAGGACGGAGGCTACTCTGAGCCTGCAGCCGCCTCTCCTTTCCTTCCACTTCTCTTTGGCCATCCCATCTGTCCTGGTGGAGCTCCGGGAGGCAGTGCAGGGGTGTGAAGAAGGTAAATGCATCCGCCTTCCTGCACCACACAACAACCAGAAACCAGAACCAGACTGTCCTGAGCTGCCCTGCTCTGCCCAGCCACCTCTCAGATCACAAGAGGACATTCAGCTGCCGTCCGCCACGGGGACTGCCCCGCTGTCCAGGTCTTACTCAAGGCTTGTTGTCATCATCACTCTCCAGACAGAACCAGGCTGGCTCTGCCCCTTCGTGGTTTTCCCAGCATCTTGTGTATATCACCTCCCTTATCCCTCGCCTTCAACCTAGGTTAGGGGCAAGATGAGGATCATATCATCTTTTTCATAAATGAGAGCTCTTAAGGTTCAGAGAAGCTATGGAAGGTGCTCAGTGTCACACAGCTCCTAGGTGGCCACACCAGAGTTAGACTCAGCATCCACGCCCCTCCACAAATACAGCCGTCCTCCACAGAGGTATGTGTGCAAGATTGCTGGGGAGCGCTTGGAACCCCCTGGGATGGTGTCCTCTGCGGGTGCATGGTTAGAATTCCCCCAAGTGGTTCTGACACCCACCCCCCGTAGACAAGGCCAGGCTTGTGCTGTGTGTAAGTGACAGGTGGCTGATCCAGGCCTATGCTCCTTGCATGTCATCCTATTATGCCACCTGTCCCTTCCTGAAAATTTTTACAGCATCTCTTTGACCACAGGCTCACCAAGTAACCAAACAGCCATTGCTTTTCAAGGCCAACGGGCAGTAGGAAAGAAAGCACTCCCTTCTCCCCCAGCCTCAGCCCTGTCCCCATCCAGCCCTCCTGAAGTGGCAGATGTGACCTCCTCAGTGGCCTCTGGGAGAAACCCCTTGTGGAAGATGAACTACTGTCCATTTCTTAGCTCTGAGACAGCTGGACAGAGAATGCAATGAGTATTATATCCTAAAAAATGCATGACTAGTGAAGCCATGTTACAGAAGAAAGAGGGGACCCAGAGGAGAAGGGGGCCTGAACAAGACCACCCAGTTTGCTTGCCAGGAGAGAAATTTCTTTGAAGTGGCATTTGTCCTGCAGGTAGACATGGCTCTTTCCACATGAGAGATGGGACGCAGGCATGCGCATGCTCCCTTCCTCTCTTTCTCTCCCCCACTCCCTCTCCACCTCCTCCGTCAACCAGTTGCTTTCTGATTCTTGTCACCTCCCCTTCTTTCCAAAAGCTTACTCTTAAGTGTTTCTGTCAGTGGGGCTGCCTGTGCATTAATCCCTCCTCAGGTTCTAACTGGAACCAGTTTTGCAAACTTGGCATAGGGTCCAAGGACATCACACTTTGATTTGTTTTCAATCTCCATCTGAAACTGGAGATGTTTCCTTTAACTCCAGGTGTGTTGGTGTACGATTGCTGGGTCTCCCCTGAAGCCAGGTTTGTGACTCACTGAAATGCTGGTCTTTGCGTGGGTGCCTGTAGGAAGCTGTGTTTTCAGTAGTGAGTGAGGCGGCGACCAGGAAATTGTTGGCAGCTGGCCTGAGCGCGGGGCAGTGCTGAGTTCCCATGTCTCCTGGAACTGGCATAAGCCCCCGGTGACTGGTTACCTGTGTGCTCATCAAAATCTGGAGTGTCTAACAGGACTGTCTTGGTGGGTAAGGGCAGCAGTGCCTGGACCTTTCATAAACTCATTTTCAAAAGCCTTTAAAATGGATTTGCCACTAAAGCTCTGTGGTGTTCACCTGCCCTTGTGGGTCTTTGTCAGTATCTTCTCTGGGCCGGTTACTCTTTGTAGTTTCTGGCTTTTGTTATGAGATATTAGACACTGGACCTGGATGAAAAGCCAGATGGGAAAGAGGCTTGTCCAAGGGGAGAGGACTGAAGAGAGGGAATTCTGGTTGGTTTGAGAGATTCTCTTTGATTGAAGTAATCCTTCACTTATTGAATAATTACTTAGTGATGAGTGGTCTGTCCAGAGTGTGCGCGGGGCAGGGGGCTACCAAAATAATGGGGAAGCTGCTCTGCCCCCAAGGAGCTTTGTGCTCTGGTGAGATATCACACACACACACATGCGCACACGCACACACACACACACGAGGGCCAGCAGAGGGGGAGGGTGCCACACAGACACGAACACTGCAGAGCTCACAGGGAGGAGACGGGGGATATCTTGGTGGGGAAGCAGCAGGCCTAGGTGGCCAGGACGGCCTTCCAGGAGGAGGGACTTCTCTGAGCACAGCCAGGAGTACACTAGACTTCTTTGGGAAGCTTCAGGCGATTCCATCCAAGGAGCAGAGGAGGAGGAGGTACTTCCTTGGTCTTGTGCTGAGAGATCAGAAAACAAAGAGCAAAAGCATATAATTCAAACTTGGCGACTGACCTAAGGCATCTGAGCCTTTCAGAGAAACGCCACTGTCTGCGTCAAGGGCGGGAGGCAGACAGGGAGGGCTCGGCAGTGAGGCCTAAGGCCTTGGACGAGGGTAAGCCAACAGCTCGGGCATTACAGCACAGAGCAGCCAGCAGGAGCCGGGAGGGTGGAGGAAGAGGCTTGATTCTGTTTGGATTTTTAGGTTAGAGAAACCTGCCTGTGTGTGTTGGCAAAGGGTGAAACAGTGGCAGAGGCAGGAAAGAGGATTAACAGAGCAGGTTCTTAAGGGGAACGGAAACTTCGAAAGAAAGGCCCCGTCATCTCTCTATATACATATATGTATACACACACACACACACACACACACACACACACACACACACACTCTAAGTTTTAGAATCGTTTTAGATCTACAGGAAAGTGGCGTGGAGGGTTTCCTCGTACTCCTCACCACTTTCCCCTTTTGTTAACATACTATTTACCATGTTACATTTGTCACAACTAATTAGCTAACATTGGCACATTACCATCACCTCATCTAGGCTTGGGCGGATTTCGGTCGTGTTTCCAGCAGTGCCTCTTGCTGTTGAGGCCCCCGTCCACGGAGCCACAGGACAGCGGCCATGTCTCCATCTCTGGTCTGTGGCGGTTCAGTCTTGCCTTGTCATGCCCTTGACAGCTTCAAGAAGTACTGATCAAGTATTTGGTAGAATGTTCTCGATTTCGGTTTGCTGCATCTGTCTCTCATGGCCTGTATTCTAAGAAAAAAAATGGACATGCATGAAGAAAGGAAGACATTCCCAGTAAAACAACAGGGGAAAAGCCATCTTTTCCTCCCTGGACTATGGAACCGATGGGACCATTTCTGGCCAGGAGGCAAAGGAGCTTTTCTCAGCAAAACCGGAATGTTTTCCTTTGGCTTTAATTGGAAACAAGAGGTAACCAGGCCAACTGTGGGCAGGGCCACAGGCTGGGGACAGAGGCATTGGACATTTTACTTCACCCCCACAGACCACTTGGCGATCTGGGCAGGTTGCTGACTGCTTCTGAGGGCCCAATGGGCAGGGAAGGATCTCACCAAGCTTCTGTGTCAGACCTGCTCAGATCCTGCGATGGTGGCAGGGGTGCGAGAACCGTGGTGACTGTGCGGCTGGCATTCCCACCACGTGTCAGTTAATTAACCTGGGAGGGACCACCGATGTCTTGGCCTCCCAGACCACTATTTTCTTAGGTTATGGTGTGCTTTAATAATTAACTCAGCTCCCTTTTTTAAAAAGCTAAAGCTCTCTTTGGTTCTTGGGAGTCCTTTCCCCTTGGGTTCCTCCTAGTATTCAAGTAAGTAGCTGGGGTGAGAGACAGGTGGGGGCTGAGTGCCCCTCGATGCCACACCTCCACCAGGGAGGTACTCGAGCTCCTTAGACAGTGCTGCCTGCTCGACCGTGGGGGCCGGGATTAGTCGGCGCTGGGTCTGCCTGGCCCTCTGACCCCAGACCATCGTGACCCAGCCGGCTGAAGCAGTTTCTACAATACCGTTACAGAAAGTGGGCAGTTCATGGTTTACGTATCATCCCCTCAGGCCAATTAACTCAGTAATTCAATCAAAAAAAAACAGGACGACTCCTTGCTCTGTGATTTTTGTAAACCAGGGCTCCCAGTCCTGCCCTGACCGCCTTCCTCCCAGGTTTCTTGAACTTTCTCTCTCCGAGTGAGTTTTTAGGTATAAGACGCTGAGACCTTTTACTCCTTTTTGCATTTCTCCACGACCAGCCACTTTTGCTGCCTCATTTCAGCAAAGTGCTGTGGCTTTAAAAATCAAACAGCATCACAATAGGTTTAGGGTGGGGTGCAGCCATCCAGGGCTCCCCAGACCTGCATCTGGCCTTGTCCGTGGCCTGAAGTCTCTCCCCTTTTGCTTCCTGTTCCCCTGCACAGCGTCCTCCTTGCCTGTACGAGTCGACCCAATAAATGACTGGACTTCCACAACAGGCTCAGGATCCTTGAAATTACAAAATAGAGGCCTCACCATTGGAAGTGTATTTGGGTGCCCTGTTATTAGGGAGCATGGAATCGTTCCCAGAGAGGCTGAGGCCTACCCCTGCCCATGAGCGCTTCTGGGCAAAGCAGCCTGCCATCACCTTTTGTAGCTTAGTTCTTTGGGATGGGATTGTTTTTATTCTTTCCATGGTGACTTTTTGAGAATTTTCCTGGCAGAGTAAGGGGTAGGTGAGTAATTTTATCAACAGGGAGAATAAGGTGACTGAGGGTAATTCTTTGATAAGCACAAGCCTGGAGCAGAAAGGACAGTAAAGGACACACACAGCCTCTCCCAGGCCCCAGGTGCCGTTGGCCACAGCGCCCCCAAGGTGAGGGGAGAGGCTAAGTGCTCACCGAACAGAACTACCTCTGAGCATGTGTCAGCCCCCAGGGAGCCCAGCAGCCTGATCTTGGGTTTTCCAGGGCTCTGGCTGGCCTCTGTTTTGGAAGAAGGGAAGTATCATGTTTCTCTTGAGCCTCCAGGACCCCAGGTGAGTTAGGCCGGGGCCTGCGCTCCGCAGAGTTAAGACCCACTCAGAGTGTGCTTGACTAGTACCCAGGATGTCCCTGCTGAACCCCCCATGCGTCTACTCTGAGGGCAGTACTTACATGGGGAGAACCTCTCTGACCAGCGTATCCAGGCTGGAGACCAGAGCAAGACTGTCCCTCCCGTGGAGTTAGTCTGCTGTCTCTGGACAGCCTCACTCACCTGCAGGTCTTCTATTTATAAGAAGAAAAAACCACGTGTATGTCTGAGCCCAAAGCTCTCAGATGCCTTCTAACTGTAAAATCCCTAGTCTTTCAGGCCCAGCATCCCAAGAGTTTTTTGTCCTGCATTGACCAGCTGCCAGGCACTTGGCGTTGTGTGATTCTTACAATGGTTGGCGTTGCCTTCCCTGAGATGAGGCTGGAGAGGTCTGGGAAGGTGCTCAGTGCCGAGGGCGACCTGAGCACTCAGGGACTTCCCACAAAGCCCACTGGGTGCCTCTCCAGTGCTTCTAAAACAGTCTCCTAGCCCTGGCAGCTTACGCCACTCTAGGTATAGACACGGCTTGACTGCACTGCAGGCTGAGGCCTTGGGTCACACTTCCCACTCTTGCCATCTCCACTCTCCACCCAGCACATCAAACCCACTGCCGAGTCACAGGAAAAGGAGAGGAGCGAAGAGCGAGGGAAAGAGGCCTGTCCCAGCCCCTGGGCACAGAGCCAAGCGCCCTGAGGAGCAGGGCTGTGACGTAGGGCAGCTCTGTTGAGGGGGGTGAACCAGTGAAACCTGGGGCCCGGGCGTTGGCCCAGATCCCACCTCCTACTCACTCATCCAGCCGGCCACTACGGTGCAGCCTGAGTCACGGGCACGCCCTGGTACAAGGGAGCCGGGAGTTCAGCTAATGCACAGGGTGGGGGTGGGCTTGGCAGGACGCATCTGGTTCAACAAGGCTGGGCCAGGATTTGGCACCCCGGTCCTGTCTCTGATTGAAAAGTCTGCCCTTGGGGGTCCCGTATCTGAGCTTGCCCACCTACATGAAATGGGGTTTTCATAAGGTTGAAAGATTGGAAGATTACCTGGAGGTTTCTTGTCTGATGTTTATAAGGATCACTTGAGGAGGCATGTACCTAAAACTGGGCAGGTCCGCTTGTAAGGTTTCCCGGTGTGGAAAGGAAAGGGACCAAATGTCGGCAACTCAAGGGAGACTGAGATGTCGTCTACTGGGCTGTGCGGGTGATAAGAAATCACAGCTGTGTGGCTGTATGGATGTGTCCTTGGGGCAGCTTCTTTTTATTGTATGATATACACAGAGCAGTATATAAAACATGATCAAAGAGTAATTAAGAAGTGAATATCCATGTCACCAGCACCCAAGTCAAAAGCTCGGCTATTGCCCGTGCCCTTGATAGGACCCTGCCCCACAAGCACTGTTCCCTGATCAGAAACCCCCCATCCCTTGACTTGATAATCTCTCTCTTTCTTTATCCTTAGTCATTTATATGTACTGCTGCACAGTAGTGTATTAGCTGTATATGTTCTGCAGCTCGTGCTTCTGTGCAGCATCAGGAAATGTCCCCGTGGTATTGCACACAGCTGCAGTGGGCTCATTTTCACTGTATTCTGTTCATAAAATAACCATTCTTCCACTTGCTGTACTGCTCTAGGTAATTGTAGTCCCAGCTCATGATATTTTTATAAATGGACTGATCCCCCACCCGACACTGGCTGCTCCCGGTGCTGGTAAGGGGCAGTGACCCAAGCTGGTCCCAGAGTCCTTTGCAAGTCTCACCTCTGGCGCTTGTGGGCAGGGCTCTCCCTGGCAGCCGGGATTAATGCCAGTGTCTTCTTGTCTGTCTTGCAGCTTGCCGGGATAGCAGTCCTGGCCATTGGACTATGGCTCCGATTCGACTCTCAGACCAAGAGCATCTTTGAGCAAGAAAATAACCATTCCAGCTTCTACACGGGTGAGGCAGGGGAGACATGGTGCTTCCTTCAACTCTGGGGATTCTGGGTAGATCCAGGGACCTGGCCTTGGGAAAGATACATGTTTTGCTCTGGCACATGGGCCCCAGGCAGTGTCCCTTTAACGCTGTGCTTTTGTGTAGTTGAATTTACCATGAATTTGCATTCAACTGATGTGGTTTCTCTTTCCATGCTAAGTCTGGCTTTTTGACCATTTCTCTTCTGGGAAGTTGGCTCTGCCACCCTTGAAGGTTTAAGAACCTCTGTCTGTCCCTGATCCTCTCTTAATACCATATCTTCTCAGGCTCAGTCATTCCCTTAATTCAAAAAACTTTATCCTGGGGGTCCACAGTGCCAGGAAAAGGAGAAGTGGCTCCTCCCCACTGTTCAGGGAGACACTGAGACCCAAGACCTGCCTCCAGGACAATACAGCCAAAGTTAATAAGAGACCAGGAGGGCCAAGGCCTTCATTCAGACCTCTGGTGCTGGCGCAAATGCCATAGGTGTTTCTTTTCCATTTGCTTGTTTTCCAACATGCTTTTGCTCTGAGGCAAAGGTTTCCAATTTAAACATGCATCAACTTCGCAGGTGTTTTCCTACACACAGCCTCCTTGGCAGCATTTCTAGCTTCTTTCTTTAACCTCCAGGGCTGTATTACCTTGGGAATGTGGGATCCCTGAGGCCCTTCCTACAAGCCCTCCACCCTCATTTCTTATGAATTCACAGAACTGGGGGCTCTCCTTTCTGCCTGGTTTGGGAATAGGAAACATTTCATTTACAAGCAACAAAAGTAGCCCTTATTTTTAGGAGATGCTGTCATGTCCTCAAGCTCAAAGTGTAAATTTGGTAAGTTTGGTCACTTCCTTCCCACCCACCAAAGAAGTTATTTTTTAAAAAAGGAGGAGAAAACAGTCTGAAGAGTTATCAATCGGGCCTTCAGGAAGATGCTGGTGGCTGGCAGGCATGCAGACCCCTTCCTCCCTCCCAGAGGCCAGCCTTGAGCCAGACTGTGCCCACTGCAGCCCCGTGGACAACTTCCCTGCGTTACTGCTTTTCGTTGTTGGGATTTTTTAGGGTGTGTCTCCCTATTATTGGAAAGAAAAGCATTCTGTGTGTTGCTGGTTTTTTAGAAAAACAAAAAACTACAGCTACACAGAGTTTTTTCAGGGAGCAGGTTTCCATAGTGCCTGACTTACTTAACAACAGCGGCAGCCTGGAATGCAGCCTGTAGAGCTGGGGCGGCGGGGGCAGGACGCCAAGGGGAGACCTTGTCTGCACAGCCTGAAACACCACGCCAGGGAGCTGTGACCCCTCCAAGCAGGAATGTGGCATCTAGTTCAGGCTGGTTTTCTGTCCTAAGGAGAGCCCCTGGCCCCCCTCCCCGCCGTGTCTCCCCCTGTGCTCTGCAGGGCGCCTGCTCCTAACAGTCCTCCCAACAACCAGGCTTGTGTCTCCTGTTATCTAGGATTCTGGCAGCTTCTGTGTATTTTTAGATGTGGGAAGTTAGGACCTCATTAGTGGTGGATGGAGCCGGGAGGAAAGCACAATTTTGAGCCCCTTCTTTGTATGTCATTAACTGTCTGACACATACTGTTACATAAATAAATCCTCAAAACTCTTGAAGGTACATGGAGTGACTCCCATCTCATCAATGAAGAAACCAAGGCCTAGAAAGGTTAAATAATTTGCCAAACTCATACCCCACAAGAGGCAGCACTGGGATTTGAACCCATGCCTATGAAAGCTGCTTCTTGGATTATCTGTGCTTAACTCTGGGGAGGACTCTTTCTTCAGGAAGAAATCACCTTCCCTGACTAAACGGGGTGGAGGCTCCCTTGGACTTTTGACTTTGCCCATATTGCCCTTGGGGAGAGAAGCCCCCAGCACCGGTGGCCCCAGCCTTGTGACAAGCGGGAGAGGCTCATGCCGTGTCAGGAGAGTGATGGACCCACAGCCGGAGGAGCCAGGGTGTCTCTGGGAACCTCAGAGCATTCAGGGACCCCCACGGCCAGCGGTCATGCCTGAAGTGACCAGGAGGGTGGTTTGAAGGCACAATCCCAAAGGGACACAGGCCACTGCCCCCCTTAGCCCTCACATACAGACCCTACTCAGCTGGATTCCCCGCCCCATCTTGGGAAGTGGCTCAGCTCTGAAGACTCCGTTGTGCTTGCAGAAGCCCAGGGAATGGAGGGCGACACATGGGACACCAGAGTATCAGTTCAGCTGAGTGACCACTTGGGTCTGGCTGGGCCCTACGCCTCACTGTTTTGGGAAACAGTAATTGTCATCTATGGGCAAAGGGCCAAAGAGGCTTCATTATCTGTGTCCCCTTCCCCCACGGGCTGTGACACCAGCCTTTGTATCGACCCATGGACCCTCCTCTCTCGCAGCAGAAGAGTGCCAGCTCCAACCCAGGCTGTCATTCCTGACATCATGGGGTGACCGTCCCTTGCACTGGGGCGCTAACCTTCTATCTCTAGGGCAACCCACAGGTCAGCCTGACCACACAGTTGACTCTTCAGGAAACCTGAAGGGCCCAAGGGTATCTTTCCTCCAGTGGGGCTAGACTTTCAAAATAGAAGACTCTATAACCAGGCAGAGAAGCATTTTGAAAAAGAAACTTCCCAACATTCAGAGCTCTCTGGTGAACCCAGAGCAGCTGACAGCCTCATACAGGCCTTCTCTCCCTGTCAGGCCCTGGGAGATTGAACGGGTCGGCACTGTCTGTAATCCCAGGCAACACACATGTTGGGGACCTTCATTTTCTTGGTCCCAGGCCAGCAGCCTCTTAACGCCTTGGTGTCCTTCCAGAACCGTAGCCGGCGAGGGCATCATCTGCAGGGCTCCACCCCTCCTTAGGACCATCCCCCTTTCTGTGACCAGGCACCCGATGGTCTCCAGGACACGCAGCACTGGCCCTCAGTGAGCTGCCTTCCCGCCAGCCGGTGGCCCGGGGCAGTGTATTTGGTTGCTCTCTGCCTGCTTTTCCGGTCCCGAACGGCAGCGCTTACACGCCCACACCTCCCCATCACAGTGAACCCTCGTGCTTGGCGAAGGAAGCTCAGTGGCCCGCTTGCAGACGAGCACAGCCATCAGTGAAAGGGAGCGGAGCCCAAGAGAGCTGTGGGGAAGTGAGCTAGGGTTCTTTTGAACCCCTGGTTGAGCTGGGGGGAGATAATCAACTGTTATAAGCAAGTGGAGGCCAGAGGCTCTGCTGGATTTTGTTCTCCACACAAACAGGTGTGGCAAGTGCTATTTGCAAGATGGGGTTTGGGACAGTGACAAGAGGCTGATGTGTCCACTCCCTTAGCTGAAGCCGAGGGCCCTGATAAGCTGGTGGGTGAAAAAGAATGCTCCGTTTCTTGTGTAAAGGACACCTTGGCATATGCCACTGCCACACCAGAGGCTTTTCTTTTCAAATTGGGCCTATAATGTCAACCTGAGAAGGGCAGAATAAACAGCCCTTCAGCAAATTACTACAGTAATCCCAGAGAAGGCTCCGTGACGAATAACTTTTTCCATGAGTCAAACAGAAAGCTAACACTTGGTTTGTAAAGGGGAACGTGTCATCACTTATCACTGGGCTCACAGGCTAGGAGGATCCCTCCCAGGGGTAGCTCTGGAGGGCCCTTTTAAATAAAAGCGGCCTGAACTCTCCAATCCTGTGGCTTCAGGGGGGCTGCTTGCAGATGGGCCGCCTTCTGGCCTGATGTCTGCTGCTAAAATCCCCACCGGCAGCTGCCAGGGAATTGCTTGTCTTCCTCTACTGCTGGGGAGAGTGGAGCCAGCATACCCCAGATTAGCAGTTATCTGAGCGAGTTTTAAAACCAGTGAGACCCTTTGTCTGCTGAGCCCAAAAGTGAGTATTGAACGTTGTCCAGGCGGTCCCCTGGGAGAACATTCTCCTAACCCCTCTCTGCATGCCTTGTCCCTCAGAGGCTCACCACTGCTGCTCACCCCCTACCCCGGCTTGTGCCAAGGTCGCCCAGGCTCATGAACTGGGACCTGGACTTAGAGAAAACATGTCTGCTCATTCCCACTCGACTCTGTTTCATGTGCTTGTAAGTTCCTTTGATCTCTTGCTGCTCCCTGTTCATTCAACCCCTGTGGTGGAGCTCCAAGGAGTGGCCCCACCCTTGGATGTCTTGTCCCATAAGATGGGAGAAAGGCCTTACTACTCCTCAGCCAGCCGGTGTCCCCATGTGGGAGCCCAGAGTTGGGTGTGGCTGCACTGCCCGTCCCAGTCGGGCCTGGGGCCCCACGGTGTCGCACTGCCTAGGAGGATGGGACTCGACTCGAGGACAAGCCGCATTTGTCCCCTTGCCCAGACTGGGCCGGGCGCGCACAGGAACAATGCCTGTATTCATGCAGCATGGGGGTTGCCGGTGACCCCACGTGACAGCCTCACAGCAGATGTGGGGGGGGCGGAGGAGAGTCACAAGCGCTCCCTTGTGTGCTCAGCTCCGCGCGGCCCGGGAACCTCAGCTGCAGGCCGACTGCACGGTTTGTTGCCTGAGAAGCCTCGTCCCCACTCTGGGGGTACAGACCCAGGACAGTGAGGTCACTGCAACACCTGCCGAGGGTTTTCACTGGAGTGTCCTGTTGAGTATTGTGTGGACACATCACGGATCCTCTTGCTTTTGGCCCCTGGTCCAAGGATGTCCCCCTGGTCCCAGTGAGTGGGAGGGATCAGCGAGCATGTACAGATTCGGCTGGTTTCAGGACGGTCACCCGTCCTTTGCATGGAGATCGGGAGTAGGATTTGTTGTGCGCATTTGGATCATACCACCCAGTCCTCACAACAGTCCTTGAGGTGGGTGCCATTACCATCCCCATCTGGCAGATAGAAAACTTAGCCCTGAGAGATCCAGGGGCTTTCCCAGGATGGCATAGCTGGCTCTCAAGCCTGGGCGTTGCAGGCTTTAGAGCTGGTACTCTCCACATGAGGCAGGAGCCCCTCCCCAGGTGGAGTAGAATGGCCCTGCGGGACTGAGAGACAGGACCCCGCCACCAGTTTTCCCACAGGGCCTGTTTGTGGGGTGCCAGATAGAGGGGGGGGCCCTGCCAGTCAGCTGTGGCTTCTCAAGAATATGACTGCGAGATGGGCCCCTCTGGACATTTCCTGGGTGTTGGGGAATGGCTAGGGCCATGCTGCTCCACTGTGTTCCCTGGTCCCAAGAATTTGCATTGAGTTGAGCGGACTCTTCCTCGGTTACTTGGATTGAAGGCTTGGAAACTGTCACTCATCCTCCCTTTAGTGAGGAGGTTTCTTTTCACCCTTAACCTGGAGTAGGTAAATTTGCAATTGTGTGATCTCTTTAATGCACTATAAGGGGTCTTTTGAAGTTTTCTAGCAAGCAATCTCTTATTTTACTGACAAAGAAATTGAGGCCCAGAGAGGGAAAGTGTCTTACCCAAGATCACACAGCAGTGTGTAGCAGAGTTGGGACCAGAACGAGGGTCTTCTGATGCCAGGCCTGTGTTCTGTGCACTAGAGCAAGGTACTTTTGGCAATATGTGCCCTTGGGTGTTAGTACCTGCATGTGCCTAACAGCCACCTGCAGCAGGGCAGGGAGGCTTCGCTTCAGGGACTCTGGCAGAGCTGGCCACCCAGAGTGTGGATGTCTGAGCGTGCACAGGCCTGTCCTGCTGCAAGCTTCCTCTGTCAGCCTCTGCTGTTGGGTAAAGGTCAACAGGGAATTGAGCCTAATTTTGGAGAGGCCATTTTAATTGACATGAATGGATTTGTCTTGCTGCAAACAGTTTGGTGTCCTGAGTAGAATCTGGGTCCATGGATATTGTCTGTCCTCCTGGGTAGCTTCCAGGAAGTCTGAGGGTAAGGTTGGAGTGCAGGTGTGATGGGACGGGTCCTAGAAGACAGCCAGGTAGGGAGGAGACTTAGAGCAGAGGCGGAGAAGCTCTTGGCAGGATGGGGCTCTTTTTCCCCAAGATAGGAGCAGGGTGAGGGGGGGAGGCACAGAGCCTTGTAGAGAGAAGAGGAGTTGCAGGAACTGGCTGGGCCTCCCCACTGACAACTCCATCTCCCCCGCGCCCCTCAGGAGTCTATATTCTCATCGGAGCTGGCGCCCTCATGACGCTGGTGGGTTTCCTGGGCTGCTGTGGGGCCGTGCAGGAGTCCCAGTGCATGCTGGGCTTGGTGAGTGCCCCTCGGCTGTCCGCGGCCCCCAGCATCCCTCTGCTGCAGGCCCTGCCCCGCCACCCTCCTCCCCTGTGGTGGCCGCCCCCTGCTCTTCCTTGCTGGAGCCTCTGTCCTATCACTTTCCATAGGCGACTCAATGTCAGGACTTTGCTTTTCACTTTTTCGAGGACCACGTTTGCTTTTTTTCCCTGAATCCACAGGTACCTTCGCCTTCTCTTGTTTCAAAATTCGGTGTGCTACTCCCCATGCTCCAGGGTGTATTCACTTCCTTCATCTCCCCGAACGCCTGTGGGGTTTGAGAGTGACCGTGGCGTTCCATCGCTGACCATCGCTGACCGACTCCTCATTAACGCCTTAGAACCCCCAGTTCTTGGCTTCCGAGCCGGTCTGTCGCTCTGACGGGAGCCTTTGCCTTCTGCCACGTTCCCTCCCCGCCCCCTTCAGCTTAGCTCCTCGGTGCCTGGGCTTTTCCCCGCCCCTTCCCGGCGGTGCCTCGGCGCCTCGGCGCCCCGGGCCGCCTCTGGTGTCCGCGGTTGCCCGCCCAGGCCGGCCTCACGCCGCCCACTTTGCCTTCCAGTTCTTCACCTTCCTCTTGGTGATATTTGCCATTGAAGTCGCAGCGGCCGTCTGGGGATATTCCCACAAAGATGAGGTAGGTTTCACCATACATCTCATGGGACCTGCAGTGACCCGGGCTTGGGACTTTGGGGGTGGGGATGATGAGGGTGGATGGGTGCCCAGCTCTCATTCTGAGTTCTCAGCTCCTTATTTCACCTCATGCCCATCGGAATGTGTGCACCCCCGGGGCAGCCCGTGTGCCACCCTGTGTGGGCATGTGCCGGCCTCTGCTTCCACATCCTGGGACGAGGCTGCCACACGGCAGATGCTCAGGGAATATCTGTTGGGTCTGTGCCCATGTCTCACCCCTCAGCGGCCCTTCCCCCAACTCCTGGAAGGATGGCCTAGGAAAACATGGCTTTGTGTGGGCGGGACGCCCTTGGCCCCCACCTGGCTATAAATCTGCACCACCGTGAGCCGGTGCGGTGGGGCCAGACACTGCAGAGCCCAGCAAGCAATGCATGAGCTGTGGTTCCTGCTTTGAGGAACTTTGCCACGTGCTGTGAGAGAAAAACGTGCTTCTGAGAATTGCCCTAGAAGTCATTCGTATATCCCAGAGTCCCGTGGAGTTTGAAAAGGTGGAGTGGGGAAGCTGCATCCTTGTGGCTCCCTGGAGAGAGGGGGCACTGACCTAACCATGATGAGAGCGAGGATTTTAGGAGGACAATGGGTGGGAGACCAGGGTACTTGCCGGCAAAGAAAGGGTCTGAGGACAGCGTGGGCCCCCTTCGGGAACCACCGGAGAGTTGTAGGCCGGGATGAGCCGTGTCTGACAGTGTTTTAGGTGGGTTCTTTTGTGTTTAGCAGAAGGAGGGGAAGAAGAGAGACACTGGTACAGCAAACCTGTTGTTTGTTGTGTTTTTGGTGATTAAGGGACCCAGGCGACCAAAGCTGCAGCCGGGGCCAGAGGAAGGCACGCTGAGGAAAGGTGCCGAAGGAGGGGTGCTGGGTGTGGGTTCAGTTCATGCTCGTAGGAGGTAGGGGACACAGGACAGACATCCACTGAACTGGGATGCCTCTCTCCGGGGACGGGAGGGTAATAGTAAGTCTATTATATCCGAAGAACTAATAATGCTCACTCCCCATTAACTCTGCCAGACGCTGCTATCACTTAACGGGCAATGCCTCCTTCAGGTCCTCACAGTAACCTCCGAGGCAGGGACCGTTACAATCTCAATGCTATGTAGGCAGAAACCGATGTCCAGAGAGGCTTGGTGATTTGCCCAAAGTCACACAGTTTCTAAGTGAAGAAGGAAAGCAGGCAGAAGCCTGAGGAAGGAGCCAGGTCAGGAGCAGCATGTTCTGTTGTTATTATTTAATTGAGGAGATTTGATTGTGATCACAGGTAGCAGGGAAAGAGCCATGTGGGACTGAAGGGATGGACTGCAGGTTCAGGAGTGGAAGTGGCCAGAGCAGGTTCCCAGGGGACGTGCAGGGCTGGGGGCCCGGAGGCTCCAGGAGAGGCAGTGCTAGTCTAGGGTGACGTTTTCCAAGCATCGGAGTCTGTTGACTGAGCATGAACAAGATGAAAAAAGTGACATTTGTTCATGAAGAAGCCATCTCTGCCCCCTCTTGTCTGTCCACTCCAGGTGATAAAGGAAGTCCAGGAATTCTACAAGGACACGTACAGCAAGCTCAGAGAGGGCAAGGACGAGCTCCAGCGGGAAACGCTGAAAGCCATCCACACGGCGGTAGGTCGTCTGCGCAGACGCCTACCTTTCTGACCTTCCTCTGGGACACATGTGCACAGACCCTCACGTCTCCGGTTCAGGCACCCTCGTGTTTGTTTCTCTCACCCCCATCCCTGTCTTCCTCTCTGCAGTTGGACTGCTGTGGTTTGGCTGGAGGAGTGGAACAATTTATCTCAGACATCTGCCCCAAAAAGGACGTATTCTCAACTATAACGCTGAAGGTAAGCCTAAGAACAGACTCCCGTGCTCCTCCCAGTGCTCTGGACTAATCCCAGGACGGCAGACTGAAATCTGCCCTCTTGTTTGGGAGGGAGGCTTCCAAGCGCTTCCCCGATAGCTCTCCCACCCGTGAATGGGACCAGGGGGCCATCTCATTCCCCCGCTCCTGGGCTCTGTGTCCTCAAGGGCAACAAAACCAAGGCCAGCCCCCAGAACTCACAGGGGGTTCTAGCTGTCTGGCATGGGCTGCCCTGCACTCCGCCTCCCCCAGCCCTCAGGCCATTGCGGACAGGTGAGCTCTGGGTCCTGGACTCCTGGCTTTTAGGTTTGTGAATAGCTGATGACAAGCTAGAACTAATGTCTGAACTTCAGAATAATAATAAGTAACCTATGGCCAGATAAGAAATAGACCCAAGAACAGTGGCTTAGCCCTCTTCCTTCCGCAATGTCTTCCCAAATCCGAGGGACTCACATCCCGTGCCCCTTCTGGTTCTCCTTTCCACCCACCCACCAGCCGCTAAGCAGTACTCCTGTTCCTGGCCCTTTCTCTGGGACCACCAGCGCCCCCGCGGGAAGGGGGACTGTGGGAGGGAGGCAAGGCGCCTGGGGCCGGGAGCAGCGTGGCTGACCTGGGATTCGGTCTGCCTCCCTCAGTCCTGCCCTGAGGCCATCAGAGATGTCTTCGAGAACAAGTTCCACATCATCGGCGCGGTGGGCATCGGGATCGCTGTGGTGATGGTGAGTGGCAGGGAGCGGTCCTGTTAGTGGCAAACATTAGGCATATGCTCTGGCCAGGCCCTGCTTTAGCTCATCAACTCATTTATCAGCTGATACAATCCTTGCCATGCCTATGAGATGGTAGGGAATGGGAAGACAGGGAGGTTGAGTAAGTTGGTCAAAGTCTCTGGGCTCGTGAGGAAGTTTCTGGGATTCGAACCCAGTGCATCTGCAGAATCCATTCTCTGACCTGTTACGGTTCAGGGATAAATGTACAGTGATGTCCAGTACTGCCGGTCCGCAGACCTTGCTTGGAGTAGCAAGCGTGCGGGTCACCTAACCCAGGATGATCTTAGCAACCTGTTGTCATCACGTACCTGCTTTTCTTTTTCCCCAAGAAAATAGTTCAGTAAAAGCTGCATGGATATGAATGTTTTCACCTCCCCTCTAGTCTGAAAGGCATCCAAAAGTGGACAACCAGGAAGAAGACTCAAAGCTTCAAAGAACCTACTGTCTTGCTAATCAGCCCCCAGAAACCATCAAGGGCCAGAAAGTTTCCTTGGGGTCATCTCCCCTTCCCCATGAGGGATTGATAAGGGAGTATGGGGACACGGCCCTCCTGCCCCTTGGGAGACTCTCCCAAAGGAGTTACTTCTTTTCTTAGTGGTTATTTGCACTGCTTATCTGCATCTGAGAAAGGCTTGAAGCAGCTTTTGGCGAAAGGCATAACAGTGTCATTTCAAATAGCATGTAAGGCACAGACACAAAGACGGAGGTGAATTACTTACCTCTCTGAACTGTTGGAATATTTGGAATTCGAGCATTAAATTTAGCTCTGAGCTTCTTTGACTCACCCCAGAAGTTCCCCGGGGAAGTCACTGCGGCAGCCCGTATTAGCAAGTGGCCGCACGCTCTCAGACCCCGTCAGCCAGTGGTCCTTTCCGGTACCGGCTGTGCATCTCCTGCTTCGGCACCTGTAAATCCCTCAGCCTCACGGTCACCATTTTCCTTGTTGTATGTCTTGGTCTGAATGACGCACATCTTTGCCTCAGCAGAGCTGCTCACATTCCTTCCTGTCTTCCAGGTTTTTGGCATGATCTTCAGTATGATTCTGTGCTGTGCGATCCGCAGGAACCGGGAGATGGTCTAGAGTCGGCCTGCACCCCTGAGCAGGAATGTCTACCCCTGAGGATTGTGGTCTCTTTTCTTAGGGTTTTGTTTTTGGTCTTTTGCCACTAACTTTAGTATTCATTCCACATTTCTAAATAAAAAAAAAGTTATTCGATGTTTGTCTTTTTAATGCTTTATTCAATATGGATATTTGTAGTTGAGAGATTTGGGGATTTGGTTTGCTTTGGTTTATATTCTTTTGGTTGTTTGTTTGCTTATTATGTTAAGCAGAAATCCTGCCGTGAAAGGTACTATATTTGCTAGACTCTAGACAAAAGATATTGTACATAAAGAGATTTTTTTTCTTTAAATAGATAAAAAAAAGTCTATCAAAATCAGGTTGTAACTTATGTTAAAGGCAATTTGATACATAATAAAAGATTATGACAACATCCTGGACTGGTTTTTGGGTTTTGCTTCCTTTATTGTTTTTTTAGAGCTACTGATATCCAAGTGCCTTTCAGCAGCTCTTTGAGCTAGCTGCGTTCATATGAGAAGGAGGTTGGAAAGTTGATGTCCTTACTTTACTAATAAAGAAGCCAAGGCATGGAGAGAGAAGGGATTTCAATCTAAGATCACACCATTGTTACTAGAGTCAACCCCAGAACCTAGCCTAGAACTGTGTCTGCAGGAACGTGTTGTGTCTCGGGAATACAACAGTAAAGGTAAGGGTGGGGACTTTTGTTTTATTCACTGTTGTACCCCCAGCCCTAGAACCTATTGTCTGGAGTATAGTAGGTTCTCAGTTAATATTTATTGGTTGAAGTAATGAGGGTATACCATCAGGGCTTAATCAGAGAAGCAGAATTATCAAATATAATATATGTATGTATGTATAATTTGTTACAAGGGTTTGATCTTACACAATCATTGGAGCTGGTTAAACAGTCTCTATAAGATTGTCTCTGCATCTGACGCTGGAACTTAAAGACCACAGGGCAGACAGTCAGGCAGGACAGATGAGTGTAAAGCGGGGAGAGCAAGAACAGGATGTAGCCCGTGAAGACAGACATCCAGGGTGTTTCTTGTTCCTCAGATTGGCGTGTGTGGGTCCTCCTGCGGAGGCCCAGACCCTCTAGCTAAAAACACTGGCCAGGAATTGGAGAGGCTGGAGCGAGCCAGAAAAAAACAATTTACGTGACTACAGATGACCTCATTTACTTCCCCAAAAGACCTCCTTCCTCCTCACTGACCAGTAGGAAGGAGAGTGGTGGGAAGTGTGGTCCAGCTTTCCCTGGCTGACTGCTCACCAAGCCACAGTGTGGAAGACAGTCTCTGCACAGAAGATCTGCAGTCTGCCGGGCAATTCAGAGTTAAGCAGGCAGTTGTGACACGGTGAAGTAAACACTAAGGAAGTGCAGAAGCGTGAGCACATGTTTTTATTTTCCACTCCTTGATTCAGTTTGGACTCTTAATGTTTAAAAAAAGAAAGTGGCTCTGAATGCCATTACCTTAAATCAGGAAGGAGCAGTACAGATGGACTCAGCACAATTAGGCAGATCCATAGCTGGGTGAACCACCCCCATATGAGGAAGAAGTCTGCTACCGGGCTAGGGTTTGTTCTGTTCTGGTCAGAGTTTTAAATGATAACTTGGAATATTATTAAATATTGTAGGTTTCATGAAGCCCTGAGGAAAATCCAGTAATTTGGGTAACATTTATAGTTCAAAGAGATCTTGGGGTCTGGAATAATGGATAATGACACCCAGAGGATGTCTCTTAACAGGAATAAATAAATTATATCAAGCAATCCATATAATCCATATATGTTTGGCACAGTCCCTGCTCCTTAACATTTCATGTAGCTGAGTAAGTTAAGCCCATGGTTGGTTGGTTAGATAATAAATTATATATTAAGTCTGGAAGCAACCGTCATGTTGATTTAGCAGCTAGGCACTATCAAAGATGGCATCTGATTCTCTTGGCTTGTTCCCCATGGTCACAAGGTAGCTGCAGCAGCTCAAGCCATCTCTGCATTCACAACAGGAAGTAGGGGAGAATCGTTGCAAGTAACCCTTTCATCTACAGTTTAAAAGTTTACAGTAACAGACTGGAAGCCAGCTTCCATTTGTGCACCCTTGACCAAAATCTGTCATGTGGATTCTCACAACTATAAGGAAGGGTGAGATCATGAGTGTTTCGTTTTTCTAATGTATAGTGAAGGTGAGAAAGGGACAAATGAGTTCTGAGTTTATTCCATCTAACAGTTAACTTGAGGTTTGGGGAAGTTAAGTATATGCTGCAAGATCATACAGTTAATAGACTGGATACAGATTTGAATCCAGATCTTCCACCAGTCTTATTGCATGTTTCACACGGTGGTGCCTCCCGGGATTAATGTCATGGGAGGAAACTGAACAGGAACATCTCTTGATTGGAAGAGCTCATTATATAAATGCAGGATGGAGAAACTATTTCATTTTTAAAAAGGCATGGAAAGAGCTTACATCAATCTTAATAGAAGCCAGAACTATGAGGCAAGGCTGTCTTAGACTGAGTTCAGAGAGGTGGTTGTCCAGATGGAGGGAGATGATAAAGCTACAGGTATAGCTGCCAGGTACCAGGGCCATGAGATACTGCAATCTGAGGCCTCTTCCTCAAAAGGAAGCCAACTACAGAGACCTGGAGGGCACAGACGGGTCTGTGCTGTGCTGGGCAGAGACCTCAAACCATGTCACCCAAGAGAAAGTGAAGAACCCAGGATGCAGACCTGGGTGGGAGAGGGGAGCCAACAACTCCACAGTCCTTGTTTTCAAATATAAAGGTCTGGGTGGTGGGCCAGGGTGTGTGCTGTCCCAGAGGCCACAGTGAGAACTCACGGTGGAACTCATAGGGAACGAATCTTGGCTTAATGCAAAGAAAACTTGAAACCGCTACTGTCCAGCAGTGTAGTGGACCCCCGGGTGTGAAGGGGCTTCAGGAGAGGCTGGAGAGGAGTTGTGCCAATTTCTGCACTGATGGGGAGTTGAGGGACTCCTACATCCCCTCCGTGTCTAAGAGCTTACAAAGATACATGGTTCTAAGCAAACGCTCAGGCACTAGGGCCCTCTCTTTATTCGCCACGGGGGAGCAAGGGAGAGGGAGGACCTCTAGTAAATGGTATCGGAATGGTGAGTGTTTCTATAAACAACCTAGGAAATTTTCAAGACGATGTTTTCTCTCTGGAGTTACTGCATTTTTTCCATACTCAGTGCTATTGTTGGGCTCTTGTTGCAAGGAAAAGAGCACCCCAACTCTTAAATAATGTGGTTTGGCGAAAGGACATTAAGCATCTCAGCAGCCATAGCACAGCTTCTGCGTTTCTAGGCTTCCTGGCGTGGATGGTACAGCAGGGGCTCGTCCCAGCTCTGCATGTGGCATCCCTGCTCCTCTCTGCATCTCACTCATGTCCCTTAGCAAAAAGAATTTAAACACGTAATTTGGCACTGTCCAAAAAGCATCCATCCTCTAGGGGGCATCTCTTGGCAGGACACCAATCCCTGGTCCCAGTGTGGCGGCCAAGGGATCAATGCCGAAGCTCAGGACGTCCCATGGCCTTCCCAGCACAGGAAATCTGGCAGAGAGAACTTCCAAAGATACGTCTGGTTCAAGCTGACTTGGCTCAAGGGTCACCTCAGAAAGCCACCCGAGGTGAGCCCTGCCCTCTGCAGGGGTAGCTGCAGTGGGTTCTCATAGTAAATATGCCTGTTGAAGGATGTTCTTAAATAAGCAAGACCACACTCCAAGAGAGGTAGGATTATGCGTGTGGGCCCTGGAGAAAGGGAAGTTACAGGGAGGGTCTGTGAACGGGAAGTCAGGGGCAGTCAGCTGCGGGTCCCTGGGTCCCAAGCCAGGGAACGGAGTCTAAGAACTTCACTCCACCAAGCTAAGTTGTCTCCTCCTATTGCCCTCCGCCCACCCCACCCGCCCTCAGTTTTAAAGCTGTCTTGGAGACACCTGGGCAGCTAATATAATAGTTTTCCTTCAAGCATTGGCTGGCAGACCCCTAGAGAGATGATTCAATTTCTTTCTTTTTAAATTGGATTTCCCCAAAGCATCTGCTTCCCCTGTGGCATTGCAGGAAAGATCAGATCTTATCGCGGTATTGAATCTCCACTACTCTGCAAGGCTCCTAGGAGCCAGGCTGACTTCCTGGCCAACCAAGGCGAGGGACCCCGGAGGGCTATTCTAACACACCCTGCAGGTACAGTCATCAGTGCCCGTAGCTCTCAGAGCAGAGCGTGAGCTGTCTAACTGACCCTCAGTGCTGCCTGGGAGTTGGGGAAACATGGGGTTTATTGTCTATTCTTAACACATGGGGAAACAGAGGCCAAGAAGACAGTACATGACTTGACCAGGACCACAGATGTCCAGCAAGCCTAGAGAAGGCCCATGGTTGTGGGAGAAAGGACAGACATTGAAAACTGATCTGATTCAAATGTCCCCGGCACTCAACTTTTGTATGGATTCATCTAAACACCAGTTACACAACGCTTGAGCCTTCTTGCCATGGTGGTGCTGGGTGGCAGCAGCTTCCATGAACTTCCATGGGAGTTGGGGCTGCTCATTGGAGTGTAGGTGAAAGCAAACAATTCTGATCCACGGGGTGATAAAGTTTTTTTGTTTTTTTGGTTTTTTTTTGTATCTTTAATCTACACTTACATGTGCAACATTATGGTTACTAGACTCCCCATATCATCAAGTCGCCCCCATATACCCCATTACAGTCACTGTCCATCAGTGTAGTGAGATGCTATAGAATCACTACTTGTCTTCTCTGAGTTGTACAGCCCTCCCTGTACCCCCCCACTACATTATGTCTGCTAATCTTAATGCCCCTTTTCCCCCCTTAACCCCCCTTCCCACCCATCCTCCCCAGTCCCTTTCCCTTTGGTAACTGTCAGTCCATTCTTGGGTTCTGTGAATCTGCTGCTGTTTTGTTCCTTCTGTTTTTTTTTCTTTGTTCTTATACTCCACATATGAGTGAAATCATTTGATACTTGTCTTTTTCCTCCTGGCTTATTTCACTGAGCATAATACCCTCTAGCTCCATCCATGTTGTTGCAAATGTCTGGATTTGTTTTCTTCTTATGGCTGAATAATATTCCATTGTGTATATGTACCACCTCTTCTTTATCCACTCATCTACTGGTGGACACTTAGGTTGCTTCCATTTCTTGGCTATTGTAAATAGTGCTGCGATAAACATAGGGGCGCATATGTCTTTTTCAAACTGGGCTGCTGCATTCTTATGGTAAATTCCTAGGAGTGGGATTCCTGGGTCGAATGGTATTTCTATTTTGAGTTTTTGAGGAACCTCCATACTGCTTTCCACAATGGTTGAACTAATTTGCATTCCCACCAGCAGTGTAGGAGGGTTCCCCTTTCTCCCCATCCTTGCCAACATTTGTTTTTGTTTGTGTTTTGGATGTTGGCCATCCTCACTGGTGTGAGGTGATATCTCATTGTGGTTTTAATTTGCATTTCTCTGATGATTAACGATGTGAAGCATTTTTCATGTGCCTGTTGGCCATCTGAATTTCTTCTTTGGAGAAGTGTCTATTCAGATCCTCTGCCCATTTTTTAATTGGATTATTTGCTTTTGGTTTGTTGAGGCATGTGAATTCTTTATATATTTTGGATATCAACCCCTTACCAGATACGTCATTTATGAATATATTCTCCCATACTGTAGGATGTCTTTTTGTTCTACTGATGGTGTCCTTTGCTGTACAGAAGCTTTTCAGCTTGATATAGTCCCACTTGTTCATTTTCGCTTTTGTTTCCCTTGCCTGGGGAGATATGTTCATGAAGAAGTTGCTCATGTTTATGTCCAAGAGATTTTTGCCTATGTTTTTTTCTAAGAGTTTTATGGTTTCATGACTTACATTCAGGTCTTTGATCCATTTTGAGTTTACTTTTGTGTATGGGCTTAGACAATAATCCAGTTTCATTCCCTTACATGTAGCTGTCCAGTTTTTCCAACACCAGCTGCTGAAGAGGCTGTCATTTCCCCATTGTATATCCATGGCTCCTTTATCGTATATTAATTGACTGTATATGTTTGGGTTAATGGCTGGACTGTCTATTCTGTTCCACTGGTCTGTCTTGTGCCAGCACCAAATTGTCTTGATTACTGTGGCTTTGTAGTAGAGCTTGAAGTCTCCTAAAATGAATGCATTGTTGTCTATTTTCTCTTTCAATTCTGTCAGTATTTGTTTCATATATGTTGGCGCTCCTGTGTTGGGTGCATATATGTTTATAATGGTTATATCTTCTTGTTGGACTGACCCCTTTATCATTATGTAATGTCCTTCTTTATCTCTTGCTATTTTTTCGTTTTGAAGTCTATTTTGTCTGACACAAGTACTGCAACACCTGCTTTTTTCTTTTTATTGTTTGCATGAAATATCTTTTTCCATCCCTTCACTTTTAGTCTCTGTATATCTTTGGGTTTGAGGTGAGTCTCTTGTAAGCAGCACATATATGGGTCTTGCTTTTTTATCCACTCTGTTACTCTGTGTCTTTTAATTGGTGCATTCAGTCCATTTACATTTAGGGTGATTATTGATAGATATGTACTTATTGCCATTGCAGGCTTTAGATTCGTGGTTACCAAAGGTTTGAGGGTTGCTTCTTTACTATCTAAGAATCTAACTTAACTTTCTTGTTAAGTTATTGTGAATGCCGTCTGATGTTTCTTTATCTCTCCCTTCCTATTCTTCCTCCTCCATTCTTTATATATTAGGTGTTTTATTCTTTGCCTTTAGTTAGTATTTGGATGGTCTGCTTTCTTTGCTATGATTTTATTTTCTCTGGTGATATCTTTTTAGCCTTATGGGTGTTTCCCTCTAGAGCAGTCCATTTAAGATATCCTGTAGTGGTGGTTTATGACAGGCAAACTCTTTCAACTTTCCTTTGTCTGGAAATTGCTTAATCCCTCCGTCATATTTAAATGATAATCGTGCTGGATACAATATTCTTGGTTCAAGGTCCTTCTGTTTCATTACATTAAATATATCATGCCATTCTCTTCTGGCCTGTAAGGTTTCTGTTGAGAAGTCTGATGATAGTCTGATGGGTTTTCCTTTGTAGGTGATCTTTTTTCTCTCTCTAGCTGCCTTTAATACTGTGTCTCTATCTTTGACCTTTGCCATCTTAATTATTATGTGTCTTGGTGTTGTCTTCCTTGAGTCCCTTGTGTTGGGAGTTCTGTGGGCTTCCGTGGACTGCGAGACTATTTCCTTCCCCAGTGTGGGAAAGTTTTCAGCAATTATTTCTTCAAAGACACTTTCTATCCCTTTTTCTCTCTCTTCTTCCTCTGGTACTCCTATAATGCGAATATTGTTCCATTTGGATTGGTCACACAGTTCTCTCAATATTCTTTCATTCCTAGAGATCCTTTTTTCTCTCAGTACCTCAGCTTCTTTGTATTCCTCTTCTCTAGTTTTTATTTCATTTATCGTCTCCTCCACCATATCCCATCTGCTTTTAACACCGTCCACTGTGTTCCTCAAGGATTGGATCTCTGACCGGAATTCATTCCTGAGCTCTTGAATATCTTTCCGTACCTCCATGAGCATGTTCATGATTTTTATTTTGAACTCCCTTTCAGGGAGAGTCATAAGGTCCATATCATTAAAATCTTTCTGAGGAGTTGTATTCATAATTTTACTCTGGACCAGGTTCCTTTGGCGTTTCATATTTGCGTATGGAGCCCTCTAGTGCCCAGAAGCTCTACTCTCTGGAGCTGCTCAGCCCCTGAAGCAATGTCAGGGATTGTAGGGGAGTGGTATTGGTGCCTCTGGGGAGGAAAGGGCTGTTTCCTGGTTCCCGGCTGCTATGCCTGTCTCCACTGTCTGAACCAGTGGGCTGAGCACACAGGTATAAGCCTCTGTGCTTTGCCTTTTAAGTTGCTGTAGACAGATCCTCCCTCCGGCTGGCCCAACACCAGGGAAGGGCTTCCAGGTTTGCAAGACCGGTGGGGCTGGCCAGGCAAAAGGTGCACTAGTCTGCCTGTCACAGAAGGGGTTCCTGGAGCCGTGCAGGCAGCAAGGGAGCTGGCACACCTGAAGATCAGAAAACCCCTGATCTGCTGGGCACAGTACACCCGGACAATCCTGTCCACCTGTCCTTTCTCCCGAGCAGCAAGCTCCGTGCAGCCTTGTCCCCTCATCAGGCCTCCTGCCAAGGTCCTCCCTGCCAGGAAGTCTCTCAGACTGCCTGCCCCTCCCCCGTCCTGGAGAAGCTGGGTATGGATCCCTGATCTCACAAGCAGCCGGAATCTTAGTCTCTCCAGGAACTCCGCCTGTCTTAGCTTTCCAAGCTCCTAATTACAAGAGTATCATGCAAGCACCATGAAATGTAGGTTTGTGCTCCCCGAGTAAATCTCCAGAGTTAGATATTCAGCAGTCCCAGTTCTCCATTCCCTCTCTGCTCTGTTCCTGTTCCTCCTGCCCGTGAGCTGGGGTGGGGGAAAGGCTTGGATCCCGCAGGACCACAGCTTTAGTACATTACCGTTTTCTGTGAGGGCTGCTCTTGTCTCCAGGTGTATGCAATTTATTGTAGTTCTCTTTCCCGTTGCTCTTTCAATAGTAGTTGTAGTAGCTTTATTTTCATATTATATGCGGTTTTAGGAGGAAGCCTATGTCTCACCTCTCACGCCGCCATCTTTAATCTCCAGAATGATGTTGATGGACTTTTTAATGTTGTACCATCCTTGCATCCCTGAGATGAATCCCACTTGATCATGGTGTATGATCCTCTTGATGTATTTTTGAATTTGGTTTGCTAATGTTTTGTTGACTGTTTTGCATCTATGTTCATCAGGGATATTGGTCTGTAATTTTCTTTTTTAGTGGGGTCTTTGCCTGGTTTTGGTATTAGAGTGATGCTGGCTTCATGGAATGAGTTTGGAAGTATTCCCTCCTCTTCTATTTTTTGGAAAACTTTAAGGAGAATGGGTATTATTTCTTCTCTATATGTCTGATAAAATTCAGAGGTGAATTAATCTGGCCCGGGGGTTTGTTCCTGGGTAGTTTTTTGATTACGGATTCAATTTCATTGCTGGTAATTGGTCTGTTTAGGTTTTCGCTGATAAAGTTTTGATTAAGGTTTATGGTAAAGTCACAGCTTCATTTAGGCATACTCTAAAAATGGTGACATTTCTGAAGCTTCTGACAAAAAAATGTGGAACCCTTAAAACAACATCTATTAAGGAGCATCTGCAAAAAGAAGAAGATGGAGGAGGGGGGAGGGAGAAGGGAAGAAGGAGAAAGAGAAGGGAGAGGAAGGAAGGGAGGAGGAACTCACACAGCAGTGACACAGTGCGCCCAGCAACAGCACCATTGTTCTGGCATTTGGACAGAAGTCAGCAGTGTTTACCCGGCTACCATTGGTTTGGTTTGGAAATAAAGGAGTAAACTGCTTGATCCACTTCTCTTAATCTTTGAAGAAGTAACCAGTGATAAAGAAAATGAACAGGAGAACGAAGATGAAATGTAATGATGGGATTCAAGTTAAAGTTAGGAATCCCTGAATCTCTTGAAAACAATCACGTTATGGAGCCAAGGAAGGCCCTTGGAAGAATAACTAAATGTCCTCATCAGTTGTTGAAGAATAAGTACCTTGCTTAAAGGGATCCCAGCAGCCTTAACCAGTTGAGTGAGGAAGGTCACTTCCTGGCAGGTGCAGAACCTCAGAATGTCTAGTTACCTCGAGAGGAATTCATCCAAATCTACAGGCATTGCAGGGAAAATCTCATGTCAAGCCCTTGGCTGGCTTTCCTGGTCTTGAGACGCCTTTTAAAAGTTAAATCTGAAATTCCTTATGAAAAGTTCCAGCAAAGCACATTTAAAAGCCTGTATGATCACTCTTGCTGCACTTAGGTAAATAATCAGGCCAAGAGTTTTAAAGCTGAACCTATTTTACAAACAAATTAGTCTTAATATGGTTACCAGTAATAAATATGAAGGTGATTTTTTTTTTAAGAACGGTTGATACACAACATTATATGGTTCCAGGTATACAACAGCACAGTGGTTCAGCAGTTACACACATTATTAAATTCTCACCCCAACTAGTACACTTACTATCTGTCAACAAGAAAGATGTTACAGAACCATTGGCTATATTCAGTATGAGGGTGATTTTTAAAGAGAAAAATTATGTTTCAATAAAATACCTGCAAGGATATTAGCTTCTAACAGTGTTTTTCGTCAACTGGCCTAGATGCTGAATTCTAGTTTCCTGCAGTGTCTAGGTCCTACTTTCCAAACCAACACTTTCAATTTTTCTCCCATCCTTGTGTCTTGGAACCACTGAGAACGACAACTGCCCTTTTTCCTAAAGCTGTGCAAACTGAAGGTAAACTGTCTTGATAGGAACTTTAGAGAAATCACCACAACCGCCCATGTGTAGACATGAATCTTCTGCTTGTTACCGTAGGGGCCACTCAGAAGGATCAGCAGAGACACTGGAACCACAAACCAGGAAAATCTGTCTGATAACCACGGCCTGCACTCACTCTTTGCAGAGACTTCAACACTGACATCCAGAGATCATCTTGCTGGCCGTTCCCAGAACCTGGACCCAGGGATTATGACTTGTTCCAACCATTAACTTTTTTTTCTTTTGTTTCCTTAAACTTGTCTCTTATTTAACACTAGAATACTTGAACCACAGACCTACCTTTGGGAAACACACCTGCATCCTCACTCAATGGAACTGACCTAGAACTGAGAAACAGGTAGGAAAAAATAGAGAGACCAGTCCAGCCCCACATACCTAAATCTTGACAGAAGGCCTTGTGACTCAGACTGTGGGCTCTGTGAGGTTCCAATACGTCTTGTTTTTCACGTCAGCCTATTGTTTTAACAAGTTTTATAGCCACCATGTGTTAGGTTTACAGACCCCTTGCTCAGAAAATCAATGGACCAAGACACAAAAAACTTGTGACATGCACAAAAGGTAAATTTGGTGTCCAATGGTTGCCTTTTCCTCCTTAGAATACTAAATTTCCCTCCCCCGTGGAGATTTTATATCCTAATGCTACATGAGATGATGTTTTAACATACATGTATTGTGTAATACGATTGCGCATATGCTGACTGAAACCCTCCCTGCTCATTGTAGGTGACCTAATAACTAATGAATAAATATTTTTGTTCCCCATAATAGGAGCCACTCTGATTTTCTCAGGGCTGACTCTCTCCTAGGTAGCCCACCTTGGTCTATTAACATATTTGTTTCCTCGCTTCTCCAATAAAGCACCCTACTTCCTTGCATACCCCTAAGTCTCGGTGTTAAAATTCTTTTAATACACAAAGACAAGGACTGAGGACCCTGTTCTAGTGTCTGCGGGTAACAGACAGATCTGTTGAGATGAGGAACAGTCACCACCCCAATTTTTAACATGAAACTTCCAGGGAAGTTTCAGAAGAGGAAACTGTAGGTACCAAGGGTACGCCGCCCCAAGATGTGCCTTTGCGACATGCACATTGTTTTGAGCTGAAAAACATCAAGGCTCAAGAAGAAACTTTCACCTCCCACCCCCAGCTGCATAAAAAGAATTTAGAGGAAGCACTCCAAGAGGAGAGCTTAGATGGCTACATTGTAACGTAAGCTGGGTGTGGTAGACTGGAGGGATGTGACTAAGTCTACCAAAATTCCTCCTTGTGTCCCTTCATTGTCACTCTGTGGTCCAGTGAATATTACTCTTTTCATGTTTCTTGAATTGCTTCCCTTTTCCTTTGACGTCTCAGGCCCCTACCCTCTTCTCCTGGGTTCAGGATGACATATATGCCTCAGTCACCCTGACTGGCTTTGGAACCCATGTGTATGGCTTCCCTATACATACCTAATTAAACTTTGGGGTTTTTTCTCTTGTTAATCTCATGTCAATTTGATTCTTAGACCAGCTAGAAGCACCTCCAGGCGTAGAGGAAATTTCTTCGCAACAATTGCAACCATGGCCCCTTCTTGTTCACCTAATGGGTGCATATATAAAGTGCCTGGCGTGTGGTAGACAAAATAAATGGCCTTGTCATTGAATCCCAGGGCTCTGACCTCTCCCACAATGCTACACTCGCTGTTACAGAACAGCATTAGAAATCGGCCCCTCAAGAAAGAGCCCCAAAGGCTCAGGCCTCAGTTGTGCCAGGAGCTGGGCGGTCTGCAGGGGGCTCTGGGAGCGCTGGGCTGTCGGGACACAGCTCATTGGGGTCTGAGTGAGAGGGGCTGTGCCAAGCTCTGCGTCCCCCGACTTGATGGGGATTGGCAACATCCCACAGGCCCGACGTCTCAGGTGCTGGGCCATCCCCAACAACTGTCAGCTGTGAGCTCATGGTCCACACCGGCTGGCCCCACACGGCCTGTGGGTGTTTTCATTGACAAGGTTGCTTTCGTATGTGGCCTATGAAAGTCCAGGGTCCCTTCCCTGAAACATGAACTGAGTCTTGCTGAGCCTGGGTTTGTAAATTTTCCCTTCCCCTACTCCCAATAAATAAACAGTTTATTCCTTTATCCATGCCATGGGATGTTGTGCGATTCACCCTGAATCCCAGTGCGCAGAGCCCTCTGTATAACAGTCCCAAACCTACCCTGGAGAACACAAAATAAAATAGGGTGATACAGACATTTAAGGCTCTCTGTACTCTCTCAGTCTTTTTACCCAAATGTACATATTTCTGCACCCGAAGAGCAGGCCCTACCACAGCTGGGTCTCTGAGTCAGTCCCTTAACTCAGCGCCCTGTGCCCACCACCACCCACTGAAAGCCCCACCCTCCCTGTCTCGCTAGGTCCCCCAGCCTTCAAGGCCCTGCTCGGATCCGCAGCTTGCACCCATACTAGCTTGGCAGAACTGCCTGCTGACTCAGACATCCCTGCTCCCTTCACAGAGGGGGCGCTTGTTGCCGAAGTGGTCGTCCCGTGTCACGAGGGACTACGTGACTGCCTCCTGCCAGCAGAGTGGAAATAGAAGTGATGAGTATAACTTCCCGCCCAGAGGGCGCCCAAACCACGTGCGTCTGCCCACACTCTGCCCGTCCACCAGCCAAATGGGCAGAACCCTGAGGGCCCAGAGGAAGGAAGGAAAGAGCTCGGGTCCCTAAACGACCATCTAAAAGACCACCCTGTCAGGACTGACTGTGTACCACCAGTGACACAGTAGAAATAGTTTGTATTGTATTACACTGAGATGTCCAGGTTTACCCATTAAGCAGCTGGTGGTTGGACACCAGTCCCTGCTTCGCCTGACCTGCAGCCTTCACAGCAATGCCATCTGATGCCACACTTCACCTTAACAGGTTCAGGTGCCTTGGGCCACAAGTATCGGGAGCCCAAACTCAAAAATGTTTAAGCATTAAGGAACGTATCTCACACACAGGAAGTTCAGAGGTAGAGCAGCTCCACAGGTGACCGTCCTCCGAACAGGCTTTTGCCCTTGAGTTTGTGCCTTGAGGGGCCCGAGATGACCGCACCGACTCAAGGCTCCATTGCCTCTCTCACGTCAATATCTAAATAGTGGAAAAGAAAATGTTTCTTCATTGTGTCCCTTTTTTAAGAGTATGAAAAGCATTCCCAGAATTCCCTCAGAAGACATCCCCTCACATCTCATTGGCCAGAATTGATCACATAGTCATTCTTAAGTCAAGTCAAGTGGAGTGGAATTACCATAACCGGGGCAGATTAAATAAGACTCATTGCCCCAGGCCCAGGCCCAAGGCTGAGGAGGGCCCCTGCCTCACCTGGGACGCGGCCCTGGCCATCTCCGGTCAGGTAGGACATGTGGTCGGGTAAGCCCTACCACTGGAGGCCAGAGTCATGTGTGTCCCCTATCATCTTCTTATCATTTCAGCCTGTGAAAGGGGCAAGCCGCTGAGCAGGAGATCAGATTCTGATGTCAACAAGATTTTATAGGTATAATGTTGGAGAGAATTTTACCAGATACTAAAAACTTCAAGGAATGCCAAGTGATGAAAGAGTTTACAAATGATTACAACGGGGTCATCTTTCCACAACTGATTCTTTCCTGCATTGTGACACAGACTCAGTCTTGTCATTTGTTAAATGTGGAGGATCTCTAAAGCTCGAGTCCCCTGATGGTAATCGCCTGTGGCCAGAGCCGAGTCTTCACTCTCTCTGTACTCCCAACAGAGCTCTGGATACCACTGGCATTCACTGAGGACCACAGCCATTCAAGAATGTTAATGTTTACATTTCAACTCTGTAAGAGAACCTGTGATTTATAAGAATTTACAATATGTTTGGCCATTTGCCAGTTTGCGGCACAGAGCTTCTAAAACCCTTGGAATTTTCTTAGCGATAAGAACAATAAAGGTATCCTGGAGAGTTCATAACAAGCCCATTTCAACCACACCTGAGGTTGTTAGGTGCTCTGGAATGCACCTAAGGATGGGCTGGTTGCCAGGGAAACAACCATGTGATTGGCAGGGTGGAACTCTCAGCCCCACCCTTCTGACCTCTGGGGAGGAGAGAGGGGGCTGGAGATTGAATCAACCCCCAATGGCTAACAATGTAACCAATCCTACCTAGTAATGGAACACCATAAAAACCCAAAATGATGAGGTGTGAACAATTTTCAGGCTGGTGAACAAGAATGTAAACACAAGCCAGTGCTGGGTCCCAAACCCCACAGGACAGAAGCTTCTCCACTCAGGACCTCTACCTGTGTATCGCTTCATCGGGCTGTTGATTCCTACCCTTTAATATCCTTAGTCATAAACCAGTAATCTAGTGAGTAAACTGGTTCCCACTCTAGTAAATTAATCAAACCCACGGAGGAGGTCATGGGAACCTCTAATTTATAATGAGTTAGTCAGGCACAGGTGACAGCCTGGACTTGGGACTGCCATCTAAAGCGGAGGGCGGTATTATGACTGAGTGCTCAGCCTGTGGAATCTGATGCTATCTTGGGTAGAGAGAACTGAGTCGAATTGATAGTGTCAGAAATTAGTCAGAACAGCATGGTGTGGGGGAAAAGGCCCACACATCATTGGATGTCTGAACTGTAGAACCCAACATCCATGAAATGTGGCGATTTACAATTGTATTGAAGTATGAAATCTGAGTGCTATGCTGTGAGGATGGTCTGTAAGAGTGGATCAACCAGCTGGTGAGGGAGGCCATGGGGTTCCGTTGCAAAGGCTGCCTTGGAGAGTGAGACAGACCTGAGTTCAAATCCTGGCTCTGCCACTAAGTGACCCTGGGCAAGTCACAGCCTCAGAACTCCTGGCTGTCCATATAAAATAAAGGTTCATGTGTGCCTTGCAGGGTTGCCATAGAGCATGTGGAGGCCTCAGTGAAGGCTGCTGGCCTTGCAGTGGTGTGGCTGTTATCACTGCTGAGCATGCCTGAGGAGAGTCAGAGATGTGAGGAAACCGGCCCCTGGGGCTGTGACGTGGAGGTTGGAAGCAGGTTGCAGCCAGTATCAGTTCCTGGGCTGTGCAAAGGCAGGAAAGTCTTAAAACTAGATTTCTTGGGGCAAAGAGTAAGAACCACAATCATCTGCATATTCGTGAGGCATTTCTGAAAGAGTTTGACCCTGATAAAATATATTTCTCCCCAGCACCACCCCTGTAAAGTCTTAGTGGCAAATGACCTGGCCTCTCCGTTCTGTGCCTCACCCCTCGTGTGGCCAGTGGCTTTCAAACTTGTCTGTCTATGGCCCAACCATATGTGTGACTCAGTACACATATGTCCTTTACATAAAACCCTCGTGCCCACATCCTGAAATGAAAGTTTTGTAATACGATACCCTTGCTACATGCTGTGCCCTGCTGGTTCTTATTCTGTTCATTTTTATAGATGCACTAACTTAATTTAATGGTTCACTAATAAACTGTGTCTCTCAATTTGAAAAATGCTGCCCTACACGGTTTCATTACTTCACTCCAGTTTTAGAGACCAAAAAGCTGAAAAGGAAGCAGCAGAGGAAACCAAGACTAAGCATCCAAGGAGGTAGAACAGAGGCCCTTCATTCTGTCTCCAGTCCCTTCCTGTCACTCAGACTCATTCCCTCTAATGCTCCAAATCCAACAATTTGCCAGCCCTGCCCAGAGCCTCCAGTCCACTGACCTGACCACCTTCTCCCTGCTTCTCAGCCCTCATGATGTCACCTCCTCTTTATCTGGGTTCGACTACATAGCTGATCATTATGATCCATTAATTGATTCATTCACTAAATAGTTGCCTACTCTGTGCAAAGCACTGTTCCAGGTGCTGGAGATTGAGCAGTGAAAGCCCTGTGAACAACTTTTTATTGGGGAAGAAAGAGATAATAGCAAATACAGGAACATTTAAGCTATTTCAATATAACAGCCAGGGCAAGGCCTATGCAGCAGGGTGTCAGCAGGTCCCAGGGGCAGCAGAGAGGCCAGCAAGCCTGGAGCAATGTGAGCAAGAGGGACAGTAACAGGAGAGGAGGTCAGAAAAGAAGGAAAAGGCCGGACAGCCTTATAAACCATTCCAAGGCCTTTGAGCTTTACTCTGAACGAGATAGACAGTAATTGCAGGGTTAAGCAGGGTTTAATCTTAAAAATCTCCCTGTTTGGAGACTAGATGGCAGGGAAACCAAGAAGGAGTATGCATGTTAAGATATTATTGGATTAATCCAGGTGGGAGATGGTGGTGGTCTAGACAAAGCTAGTGGGGGAAGAGGTCGTGAGGAGTGGATATAATCCGGAGCTAACACTAATAGGATAAAGTCAGTGGTGACCCCAAGCAGGAAGTATGGAGTTGCCTTTTACTGACAAGGGGAAACTTTGGAGGAGGTTTTGGAGTTGGGGGAATCAGGGTTTGAATCTTAGATACATCAGTTGGAAATCCAAGTGGAGAAATGTGTAGTCAGATGTTCAATATCTGAAGTTCAGTAGGGGCTCTGGGAAGGAGCCATAAAGGGGAGCTGCTACTGGCATATTCTTGGCATTACAGCGTGACACTGGATCTAAGAGCCTGGGGAATGAGCGAACGAGAGCAAGACGAAGTCCTAGGACAGAGCCAAGAGGTCAATTTGATGAGGGGAAAATGGCAAAGGAGGCAAAGAAGCGGCAGCCCATGAGCAGAGGGGGAAGTCAGAGCGTGGGTTCCCAGATGCTGGTAGAAAGTGCTTCCAAGAGGGGGGAGCCAAGGTCCGTGTCAGTGGCTGCTGTGCATCAAGTTAGATGGGGGTGACGCTGATCAGCTTCGTTAGCAATCAGGAAAATACAAATCAGGACCACAAGGAGCTACCGCTTAGGCCCTTCCCGTAATTATCACAAAGCCCGACGACCATATGCGGGCAGAGGTTTTATTTATAGACAGCAACAGGCTCTCTGGCGTATGGCTAGGAAGTGTGAATAAGTACAACCACTCTGGAAAACAACTTGGCACTTTTGAAATGATGCTGCCCGATGATGTCAGTCAGCCCAGCAGTTTCTGTCCCAGGAATCTACGCAACAGAAGTGATTTGCAGGCACAGGAGGAGGTGTGTAAATCACGTGCTTAATGGCACTGTTTATCATTGCAAAGGGCCTAAGAGCTCCTGGCAGGAGAGGGGAAAAGTTGTTTTCTTCACATGATAAAATACTACATAGCCATGAACGTGAACGAGTCACCCTTTTAGAAATATGTCAGATCACGTCCTTTGCTCAAACCCCTGTGTGGTTTTCCACATCTCCAAGTAAAAGCGAGTCTTGACAAGGGCCTGTAAACTCTCTGCCTGCTCTGGCCCCCCACCCACTGCCTCATCATTTCCCCACCCGCTCCAGGTCAAGCAGGCACCCACCTCCACTTCCTGTTTTTTCTCCCTGGAGAGCCTGACCGCCAGATGGACGCAAGCGCATCTCACTGCTCCTCAACACCATCAGCCAGTGAGGCCCTCCTCGTTGTCGTCTATGCCCCTTAACCTGCCTTCTTCCTTGTCACAGCTCCTCTCGCCCCAGTTTGTCTCCCCTGATGAGATCATGCGCTCCTGGAGGGCAGGACATTGTCTGCCCTAATATTCCTTTTCTGGACCTCTGTCTACGTAAACAATTTGAGTCCATGAAATCAGCATGTCACCACCACTCGGGCAACTCAGTTTTCAGTGATGCCACACCAGCCAGCAGGAGAGAGCTGGCTCCAGGCTGTTCTGAAACTGAGGCTTGGTCATGGAGCCCCAGGGCAACCCCTCCAGCCAAGTCCATGCGTGGGGTAGAGGGTCGGAGACACGCTGGAGTGGGAAGGGGGGAAAATGGGTGCCAACCCACGTCTAAAGGTGGTGCTGCCTAGCACACAGAAGGAATCACTAAAAATGACTCGATGGATACACTGAGCTCAATATTTTCCCTTCTTCCATCTTCTGTCCAAATTCTCTGGCTAAAGAGAGCACAAGCGTCAAGCAGATGCAGGCTCCCCACCACTGAGTGCAGCCTGCCAGCTCACATAGAGAGGAAGCTAGCTAGTGAGCACAGCACAGGGGTCCCTCCCGCCCATGCCCAAGACTAGGCCATGGCGGGTATCACCCAGGGAGGCGGAGCATATCATCCACTTGCACAAATGAGCTTCCTGGACCTCCAGGGCTCAGTGTGTCAACTACAACTGTTTACCCAGTGATAGAGTCCCCATTGCCTTTCAAGAGACATTAGCTGGAAACATGATGAGATCTTGCAATGGCATCTAGTGGGGTTTTCTAAGCCCCAAGAAATCCAGGCTGGAGTTGGGGGCCAGGGCAAGACACCAGGTGATGCCCCACTTGTCTTAGGGGCTATAGAAGGCAGGGTCCACCCAGGCTCTCTGCTCACTGGACCTTGACCTAGACACAGTCTTGTGTGAGGGCTTGCCTTATCTTCCCTTTCTGTCCTCTCAGAAACCCTCATGATAGAGGAGCTCTCATCTCTACTGTTACAAATGAAGTTTCAGAGAAGTTAAGTAATTGGCCCAAATCTATACAGTAAGTGATGGAGTCAGGATTTAAGCATTCACATGCATGGCACCATCCTCCTGTACCTCACACCTCAGGAGCCCAAAGGCCTCCAGAATTCATGGAGCTTGACGTCCACCCTTCAGCGCCCATAACAGGGAACAGGCTGTGTAGATTCCCAAGAGGCATAAGAAGGGCTTAGAATACAAGAACCCAAAGTATTGCCAGTGGAGGGGGACCCTGGGGATTGGTGGTAGGTGTTCCCCCGAGCTCAGGGTCTGACAGATACCAGAATGCCAAGTGCAATTTCCAGACCAGCCCTTCTTGCCCTGTGGCCAGGGTGCCCACTCGCTGGGGACAAGTCAAAGGGGGGACAAATCACAGAGCTGTGTGAGGTCAGCACCTGGAGTCTCCTGCTGAGGCAATGGGGGGTCTGTCCTCAAAACAGATCCACCTGCCACAGGCTAGAGAGGTGAGGTGGACTTCTCATCTGGCCAGGCCTGGGAAGGGCAGTCCCTGAGCTGACTGCAGAGGCTGCCTCATACCAGCTCCTGTGGGAGAAGGAACCACACCAGGAGGCCTGCTGCCTCTCAGAAAGAATTCTCAGAAAATGTCCACCCACTCCCAGGACATCCAGAGGGAGGCCCGGAGCCAAGAGGAACACTGGATGAGAGAAGGCAGAATGGGAGGCATTTCATTTTTATTTATGAGAGGAAGAGGGTAGTGATAAGAGAGGACAAAGGAGGAGAGAGGAAGGGAGATGGGGAAGGATGCCAAGCAATAGGGATTTGGAGCCTGGGCTGTAGAAACGGCCAAGAGTTTTATAAGAACAGGTGGTCTCACACCCAGGTTGCGGTGGTCACTGCTGCTCCATAAATTCCCTCCATCTCCCCAGGCCACCCATAAAGCCCGAGACAAACACAGATGCCTCACAGAGAGGCCAGGAGGAGGTGGACTTTGAAATAGAGGGTAAAAAAAAAGTTGGTATGTTGACCAACAGGAACAGCATAGGCAGGGGCGCTAAAGTCACTGCCTGGGCAGAAGCAGGAACTGAGCTGATTAGCCCAGAGAATGCATCCAAACCTCTGCTCCAGGCAACCTTAGGAATCTGGGGGAGGGCACTGGACTTTCCACAATGGGGGCGAAGGGATGAGCTAGTCTTATCTGGACACTGAGAGGTGCGGTCGGTCACCCAGGCGGCCCCTCCATCTCTTTTCTGGTTAAAATATGCTGGTACCTCCCATCTGCTTCTAATTGTGACCACATGTCTGGTCACCTGCATGTTGGTAACTACGGGTAAAATTGTAACATTTCCAGAGTATCTCGCCTGGCTTTAGTGTATTTGCTTATCCTCAGGGGTGGAGAGAAGTTCATCTCCATGTCAATGGGTAATTACCTGGGCAACTGGAGGGCATGTCTGAACCTGAGAGGTTAAGGGAAGGGGGCTGGCTTGCTTGCTGGCTTCTTCCAGAGCATAGGAGAGAGATGGCCCTGGACTGCAGTTTTTGAGCAATAAATGGGTTTTAAACTTTATTTCTCCCTTTGACTGATTTCGATTTTTAGAGCTATTTTGCCCCAGGATTTCCTCTCCCCGGACTTAACAGTAACATCCAGAGCGCATTCTCAGGTCCTGTCTGTAGGAGCGAACTCCTTGACAACTGCGTGCCACCATAATTCTATGGCCCTGAGTTAACTCGTCACATCTCCGTGCCTCTGTTTCCTCATCATAAGTAGGGATTCCCAACAACTACCTCACGGTCGTAGGGATTAAAGAGCCCCTCACAGTCAGCTTGGCTAGACCACGGTGCCCAGGTATTTGGTTACACGTTATTCTGGGTGTTTCTGTGAGGGTGTGTTTGGATGAGATTCACGTTTAAATTGGTGGACTTTGAGTAAAGCAGGTTGCCTTCCATAATGTGGGTGGGCCTTATCCAATCAGTTGAAGGTCTCAATCAAACAAAAGGCGGACCTCCCAGAGCAAGGATTTCTGCAGCAGACAGCCTTCAGACTTTAACCTGAACCACACCACCAGCTCTTTCCTGGGTCCTCAGCCTGACAGCCCACCCTGAAGATTTTGGACTTGCCGGCATCCATAGTCACATGAGACAATTTCTTAAAATAAATCACTTCCTAAATTTATACACACACAGCCGATTAGTTCTGTCTCCTTGGAGAACTCTACTACAGCCCCTCACCACATCCAGCATGCTGAAGGTGTCAACAGCACTGCCTGCTGTAAGGCTGAAAAGACATAAGCTTTTGCACAAAAAACTTGTTGAGTCTTATCAGCCCTTCAGGCCACCCTGATAGAGGGAAGTAGAGTCCATGCGATGCTGCAACAGGTTTAGTGAGGTGATGGCAGCCTCTGTGGTGGGGGCTGTTCCATCTGCATAAACACTCTCTAATCCCCCCCACTCAGGTGAGCAGGGAAATGCTCTCTTGTGGGGGCAGGGCTGCTGGAGCAAACATCACCATCTTCTTCCTTAGGGAGAGATGCTTCCTGCTGTGTTGAAAGTCCAGAGCATAAAATCTGAGAAGGGTACATCAAGCTAACAGGGCTTGAACGTGGACATGCCCTTGGAAATGCTCTGGCCATGGTTCTCACTTTGCAGATGGAAAACAGAGGCACAGGGCAGGGAGGCCATGTGCACAGGGACAGTTGGGGACAGAATGACAAGCAGAGTCCTGGCCCCCTAGCATGTCATGCTGAGCAGTTTCAGGTAATGTGTCATTGAGAAACAAAAAGGCTATGGAACTGTTCTGGGTCCCACTGCAGTGAGTGGTAGAGCAGAGATTTGAACCCAGGTCCACCATACTTTGAATCCATGCTCTTCTCATCACCCCTCAAGAGGAAGGTAAGAGGCACCCGGACACGCATACCCACAGCTATTTGCACTCTGAGTTTCCATTTCCATGACTCGCCCTCAGACTTCTCTCAAACCAAACCACCACCTTGCAATTGTTTTCCCTTTCACTGTTCCAGGCAGATCTAGTCATAAAATGTCACTCAGCACGCATGTATGGGAGGCTTTCCGTGTGCAAGGCAGAGTGCATATCAAATATAAAGAGAAACAAACTCACCGGTTACCTGGGCAGAGGGGGGTACACAGAGAAGAAAATGGGCAACTGCAGCCCTGAATAGAAAGTGACCCGAGAGAAGCAGGAAAGGACACAGCTGCAGGAGGGGTCTTAGGAAATACTTACCTGAGAAAGTGACATTTAAGGTATCCCAAAAGAGTTAACAAAGGGGGAAAGAGGGGCACCTGGCTCAGGAACAGTGTGTGCAAGGCTGGAGGCTTGCTAGAGCACTATTCTGATCACCCCCTGCCTCGCCCCGCCTCTGATGAGCAGCCAGGCATGGCCTCCCATGCCCTAATGAAACCATCCAGACCCCTGAACACAGCCTACATGCAGCTGGGGGCCATTCATAATATCCACACGACATCCCAATGAGGATGGTGCACAGCACAGCATGAGGGCCCAGAGACTCGGTCAGAAGAGAGATCTAGGTGGGAGACGAGAGGAAAGGCAGCACATAGGCTCATAAAAAAGGATAAGCTCGCCTAAGGAAAGTGGGGGCAATGGGAAGAAACAGGCATATCAAGATTTAAGAAACCAAAGGGTCCCAAGCCAAGGTAGGATGGGGAGTCAATGGGGATGCAGCTGAAAACTCAGGCTGGACAACGTCTGAAAGGTGCCATTGTACAAACAAGGAGGTGGCTGTTGACCTCATACAAAGTTTTGCTAGACCGTAATGGTGAAGGGGGGTGGTGAGACGGCTAAGCGCACAGCTCCAGAGGCAGTTGCTTGGCTTTGACATGAGCATTACCACTTACATCCTGTGTGTGGGCTGCACTCCATGTGGTCACACTTAACCTCACTGGCCTCAATTTCCTCATCAGTAAAATGGGCTACTTAATAGTACCTCCCTCTTTGGGTTGTTGTAAGAATTAAATAGGTCAATACTTGCAAGAATTTAGAACAGCACCTGACACATGAGCTCAGTAAATGTGCAATTAAAGAATTGACGGGCTTGGGGGAGAATGGAACAGGAGCAGGTAAAGGTACAAAGCTTATCTTTAACAAGTTAAACTCTGAAGTGGAGGAGAAAAGCAGGAGCGGAATGTGATGTGGGGTCAAGGGACGATTTACTCTTTCAGACAGGAATAATCCGAGCACATTTAGGAAGGGAGCCAAGACAGAGACAGAGAGAGAGAGATGTTAAAGATCTGGGGAGTGGAGAGAGGAGGCAGGTTTCAAGTGCTCAGAAGTGAGGGGTAGGGGTGGGCAGATGCCTATAAACCGGTAGGTGGGCACAGGTGGGAGTCCGGGAACCACCTGGGCACTCCATGAGGAAGAGATGAACCACTGGCTGAGAACAAGGAGGTGGCGGGAGGCATGCAGAGAGGATCAGGCAGGTCCTTATGGGAAAAAGGAGATGGCCCAGGCTAAGAATAACCCCTCACCTTGAAAGGACTGGCCAATTCACAGCCACTTTCGCAACAGGTTTTCAACAGGTTTCACCCTCTCTGCAACCCCAAGGAAGATTCTTGTCACATCTCTTTGTGGGAAGGAAACTTCCTGGGGCACTAAGGCCCCAGGCTTGGTAATGGGACCCCAGACCTAGAGTGGGGCCCCCACAGTAGGGCTGGCCCGTGGGTCTTCCTTGAAGTTCACACACACTCACCTCCCTGAGAGCCTCTCCCCCTGCCCCAGGCAGAAAGGCACTTCAGCATCTGGCCAAGGTGGACAGTTAAGTTAATTACTCACAAATGTAAAAAACAAGGTGTGAGACAATAGGAATGCTATGCTAACATTTATGCAATAAGTATCTTCTTTAAAATACATACTAGTGCTTTGACTATTATGAGTAACGCACACTTATAACACCCCACAGCTGAGCAATGTTAAGATGTCACGGCTGGAAACCTACTGCCCTTTCTCTCCCCTCGGCCTCTAGCCCAAATGTTACCCTTACACCAGATCAGGCCCTGAGGCATCCATCCCTAAGAAATACCGGAACCAGTGACCCAAGTGTGGGCGGCCACCAGCCCCCAAGCCCTGACCCTTGTCAGTGAGGCAGGACCGGCCACATCATGCTCTACAGTCTCGGGTGGTCCTCATGCTTCTCTTGGTTGCCGTAATCACGCTCACTCAACTAGGTCACAAATCGGGATTCTTTTTTTTTTTCACACCTGATCTCCCCCAACTTTATTTATTTATTTATTTATTTATTGCTTTTTTTTTTTTTACAATTTATTTTGGTATCATTAACCTACAATTACATGTGCAATATTATGGTGATTAAACTATCCCCTTAATCAGGTCCCCCCTCCCAACCCCATAACAGTCGCTGTCCAATAGCGTAGTGAGATGCTATAGAATCACTACTTATCTTTTCTGAGTTCTACTGCCCTCCCCGTGCCCCCACTACTTTACGTCTGCTAATCGTAATACCCTTTTTACCCTCTTATCCCTCCCTTCCCACCCCTCTTCCCCAGTCCCTTTCCCTTTGGTAACTATTAGTCCGTTCTTGGGTTCTGTGAGTCTGCTGCTGTTTTGTTCCTTCAGTTTTTTTCTTTGTTCTTATACTCCACATATGAGTGAAGTCATTTGACACTTGTCGTTTTCGGCTTGGCTTATTTCACTGAGCATAATACCCTCTAACTCCATCCATGTTGTTCCAAATGGTAGGATTTGTTTTCTTCTTATGGCTGAATAATATTCCATTGTGTATATGTACCACCTCTTCTCTATCCATTCATCTACTGATGGACACTTAGGCTGCTTCCATTTCTTGGCTATTGTAAATAGTGCTGTGATAAACATAGGGGTGCATCTGTCTTTTTGAAACTGGGCTGCTGCATTCTTAGGGTAAATTCCTAGGAGTGGGATTCCTGGGTCATATGGTATTTCTATTTTGAGTTTTTTGAAGAACCTCCATATTGCTTTCCACAATGGTTCAACTAATTTGCATTCCCACCAGCAGTGTAGGAGGGTTCCCCTCTCTCCACATCCTCGCCAACATTTGTTGTTGTTTGTGTTTTGGATGTTGGCCATCCTCACTGGTGTGAGGTGATATCTCATTGTGGTTTTAATCTGCATTTCTCTGATGATTAGCGATGTGGAGCATCTTTTCATGTGCCTGTTGGCCATCTGAATTTCTTCTTTAGAGAAGTGTCTATTCATGTCCTCTGCCCATTTCTTAATTGGATTATTTGCTTTTTGTTTGTTAAGGTGCGTGAGTTCGTTGTATATTTTGTATATCAACCCCTTATTAGATACATCGTTTATGAATATATTTTCCCATATTGTAGGACGTCTTTTTGTTCTACTGATGGTGTCCTTTGCTGTACAGAAGCTTTTCAACTTGATATAGTCCCATTTGTTCACTTTTGCTTTTGTTTCCCTTGCCCGGGGAGATATATTCATGAAGAAGTAGCTCATGTTTATGTCCAAGAGATTTTTGCCTATGTTTTTTTCTAAGAGTTTTATGGTTTCATGACTAACATTCAGGTCTTTGATCCACCTTGAGTTTACCTTTGTGTATGAGGTTAGACAGTAGTCCAGTTTCATTCTCTTACATGTAACTGTCCAGTTTTTCCAACACGAGCTGCTGAAGAGGCTGTCATCTCCCCATTGTATATCCAAGGCTCCTTTATCAAATATTAATTGGCTGTAGATGTTTGGGTTAATGTTTGGATTTTCTATTCTGTTCCACTAGTCTGTGGGTCTGTTTTGTGCCAGTACCAAATTGTCTTGATTACTGTGGCTTTGTAGTAGAGCTTGAAGTCAGGGAGC
>JAQQAC010003801.1:7682272-7716126 GCA_029783875.1 Phataginus tricuspis
CCTGACCGAGAGCAGGACCGGAGGGAGAGAGGTGAAAAAACCCGATATTGGATCTCTGACCGGAATTCATTCTTGAGTTCTTGAATATCTTTCCGTACCTCCATGAGCATGTGAATGATTTTTATTTTGAACTCCCTTTCAGGGAGAGTCATAAGGTCCATATCATTAAAATCTTTCTCAGGAGTTGTATTCATAATTTTACTCTGGACCAGGTTCCTTTGGTGTTTCATATTTGCGTATGGAGCCCTCTAGTGCCCAGAAGCTCTACTCTCTGGAGCTGCTCAGCCCCTGAAGCAATGTCAAGGATTGTAGGGGAGTGGTATTGGTGCCTCTGGGGAGGAAAGGACTGTTTCCTGGTTCCTGGCTGCTATGCCTGTCTCCACTGTCTGAACCGGTGGGCTGAGCACACAGGTATAAGCCTCTGTGCTTTGCCTTTTAAGTTGCTGTAGACAGATCCTCCCTCCGGCTGGCCCAACACCAGGGAAGGGCTTCCAGGTTTGCAAGTTGGATATTGCCCCGTTTGGATTGGTCACACAGTTCTCTTAATATTCTTTCATTCTTAGAGATCCTTTTATCTCTCTCTGCCTCAGCTTCTTTGTATTCCTGTTCTCTGTTTTGTATTTCATTGACAGTGTCTTGTACCTCATCCAGTCTGTTGTTAAGCCCGTCGATGGCTTGTCTCATTTCTGCATAGTCTTTCCTCATTTCCTCCCTCAGTTCTTGCACATTTTTCTGTAGATCCGTCAGCATGGCTATGACTTTTATTCTGAATTCTTTTTCAGGAAGGCTGTGCATGTCCATTCCTTCATGTTCTCTCTCAGGGGTTGTCTGGGTTTGGAGCTTTGTCTGTAACATATTCCTCTGTCTTTTCACGGCTATAGAATTGGTTGCTGGTAGTTGTCACGTGTGTCAGCTGGGCTCTTTATGACCCGCCTCACCAGCTGCTGAGTCCTCTCAGGTGTAGTTGCCCGCCGGTGCGTCGCCTCACTGACTGCCAAGTCCTCTCGGGTGTGGCTGCACGGTGTGTGCTTTCCTGTGTGTTCTGGTCTCTCTTTTGGGAATAGTTGTATTTGCTGTGTTTTCGTGCATAAATATAATGTTGGGAGGAAATTTCCACTGCTCCGTTCATGCTGCCATTTTCCCGGAACTCCCACAAATCGGGATTCTTATAAGGAATTCTTCGCAGGAAGGGTCTGAAGAATTCCAGTAACCCAGGAGGAGCAACGCTGGGGCCTCATGGTTCAGGAAGGAGCCTATGCTCAGAACCTGGGGCACTCAGAACCCAGATCACCTCTTTGGCGGGCTGCCTCTTTTTCTGCTTTTTCTGCACATCCTCCTGTTTCTGCCCCTCTAGCAGAAAGCCCAGCCCATGACCATCAGCTCCAGTGTGGGCGCCTGCAGCCTGTCCCCTGGGGTTGCCCTTGGGAGTGTCAGTTCTAGACCAATCATCCATGGCCAAAGAAGGCCCAGACACATGGTTCAGGACAGTTTCTCTCAATAGGGGCTGAGGGCAGGGCGGTCCCATGATAAACCAAAAACATCCCCAGGCCATGTTCAGGAGGAGCCTTGGTTCACCCTTCTGGGCTGACTGGCCTCGCCTGACCCCCAAGCCCTGCCTCTCCTGGATGTGTTCCTGTGCAGAGAGGCAAGGAAGCCTTGCCTGAGTCTAAGAGCCAGAAGATATATCTCTAATATTTGTCACAAGGGAGAAGGCCCAGGTTTAAAAATACCTTACTACAAAAGGTCCCCACAGGCACTCCCCTCTCCTCCGCCACAGCTGCTGGAAGCTGCCCCTTCTGCCTTTGCCAGGACTCCTGAAGTGGTGGAAATATTTGGAGATTTTGGACAGTCGATGCACACAAAAACAGAGAAAAATAAACCATGGGAACAGCATGGGATTTTGAATCAGAAAGATCTGGATTTTATTTCTAAAATCACTATGCAATCTCAGGCAGATCACTTAACCTCATGGAACCTTAGTTGTTCAGTGAAGTGCTAGTAATAGTATCTGATTCACAAGGTTGTCACTACAGTAAAAAGAAATAATACACTCTGCTTTCCCTTCTTGTATCCTTCTGCCAAGCTCCCACTATTTCCCCCACACTCCAGCCCTGGCAACCACTCTTCTACATTCTATCTCTATGAGTTTGAATTGTTTTTTCTTTCTAAGATTCCACATATAAGTGATGCCATGCAGTATTTGTCTTTCTCTGGCTTATTTCACTTAGCATAATGCCCTCCAGGTCCGTCCATGTTGTCACAAAGCAGTATTTCTCTCTGCCTCATGGCTGGGTAACATTCCACCATATGTATAACACCACATTGTCTTTATCCATTCATCCATTGATGTGCATTTAGGTTGTTTCCATATTTTGGCTCTTGTGAATATTGATGCAGTAAACATCACTTCACTATCATGGTTTCCTTCCCTTTGGATACATACCCATTAGTGGGATTGCTGAATCATATAGTGTTTCTATTTTTAGTTTTTTGAGGAACCTCCACAGTTTTCCACAGTGGCCGCACCAATTTACATTCCCATCACCAGTGCTCAAGGGTTCCTTTACCTTCTCATCCTCACCAGCATTTGTTATCTCTTGTCTTTTTGATGATAGCCATTCTAACAGGGGGTAGGTGCTATCTCACTGTGGCTTTGATTTGCATTTCCCTAATGCTTAGTGATATTGGGCTCCTTTTCATGTATCTCTTGGTCATTGGTATGCCTTTTTTAGAAAAATGTCTATTGAGATCCTCTGCCCATTTTTTAATCCAATTGTTTTTTATCTTTATTATTGATTTGTATGAGGTCTTTATATATTTTAGATATTAACCCCCTATTAGATATATGATTGGCAAATATTTTCTCCCATTCCATAGATTAACTTTTCACTTTGTTTATGATTTCCTTTGCTGTACAAAAGCCTTTCCTGTTGATGTAGTCCCTTTTGTCTATTTTTGCTTTTACTGCCTTTGCTTTTGGTATCAAATAAAAAAATAATTTCCAAGACTGATGCCAAGGAGCTTAACCCCCTATATTTTCTTCTAGAACTTTTATGGTTTCAAGTATTTAATTCATTTCTAGTTGTTTTTTGTGTGTGACATATCCGTCCAATTTCATTATTTTGCATGTGGCTGTCCAATTTTCATAGCACCATTTATTGAAGATACTGTCCTTTCTCCATTATATATTTTTGGCTCCTTTGTCATAAATTAATTGACCATATATGCATGGATTTATTTCTGGGCTTGCAATTGTGTTCAGTTGATCTGTGTGTCTGTTTTTATGCCAATACCATACTGTTTTGATTCCTATAGTTTCACAATACAGGTTTTTCCAACTGTATTAGTCTCTTTTTATTCTTTCGGTAATCTCTTCCAGATTTAACTACTTCTGTTTGTAGATGATGAAATGTGTAGGGAATCCACTTCAAATGCTGGCACTGCTATGAGCTTGGTCTTGCCCTTTACTTTATTCAGAATTAAGACTTTTGATTCTTGGTTTTTATATTCTAGTCCCAGAAATAGTTTTCACTGTAGAAGTAATCTGAAGACAGTCTTATGCTTTCTAGTAGTTGTCTACAGCCAGGCTCCAGTTTCTCCAGGAACACTATACAGGATGGATTTAAATATGTATTAAACTAAGAAGCATTCTCTCTAATGAGTTAAAATGCATTTTATTTTTAGACTGTATGACTTGTTTTTTCTTTAAAACAATACCTCCACTCCAAATGAATCAAGATCAAAATAAATGAAGAGTTCAAGATGACATCAGTCTGTTTGTCTAAGTCCTGGCATTGTGTGGATGGCAGGTAGCAGCCAGTTAGGATGACAGGTGATAGATCCAAATAGTCAAATTTGTTAACATTTTTCCATTTCTAAACCAGCCTTAAAGAAAATCACATATGGGGTCACACCACCCTCACAGTAGTCCAGCAGAGCAACCATGCCATCTGGATTCATCTTTTCACCTATAAAGAACTGGTAGTTTTTTTAAATTAGTGAGGATGTGTTTGAGTTGTTCTGCAGCCCCTGTCATAAAAGGCTCAGTCTTTCTGGTCTCTGTTCTTCAAATTTGTCTGAAATTGAAAATCACTCAATTATATGATAGATTTCATATAATCTTTGATGTACTTCTTGTAGGCTTATTTTACAAAGCTGGTTTTCTGCACGTGATGGTTCATGACAATATCACCAGTGATTACTGTGTTCTTGGTACCTTTACCCTCAGGGTCTTCAGCAGAGGCATTTCCACCAATGAGCGAGTCATCAATGTTACCCTCTGTCCCACTGACCATCTTTCCCTCCACCTCCAGACACAGCCCTTCTGCAATCTCTCAAATCTTGTATTTGTAGAACATCTCATCATGGCTGATGAGGTCCAGGTAGATGATCATGATGGTGCCTGGAGGGAGATGATGGCGTCACTAGCTTAGCAGGGGCCTAGAGCTCAGAGGGAGTGCACTGCAGCCGGAGGGGCACTCGGGAGTGGGGAGCAGGTGGAAAAGCACAATATAGTTTGAAATCAAGAAATTTGATGCCTACAGCTTTGTTCTTCTTTCTCAAGAATACTTTGATTATTTAGGGTCTTTTGTGGTTCTATGTAAATTTAAGCATTTTTTTTCTATTTCTGTGGAAAATAGCATTAGAATTTTGATAGAGAATGCACTGAATCTATAGATTGCTTTGGGTTCTATGAACATTTTGACAATATTAATTCTTCATATCCATGAGCATGGACTATCCTTCCATTTACTCATATCTTCTTCAGTTTTTTTATCAGTGTCTTATAGTTTTCAATGTATAGGTCTTCCACCTCCTTGATTAAATTTATTCCTAGGTATTTTATTCTTTTTATGCAATTGTAACTGGGGTCATTTTCTTAATTTCTCTTGCTGATAGTTCATTATTAGTGTATAGAAACCCAACTGATTTTTCTATTCTGCAACTTTAATGAATTTGTTTTTTAGTTCTAACAGTTTTTTTTTTTTGGTAGTCTTTAGAATTTTCTATATATATCATATCAGCTGCAAATAGACAGTTTTACCTCTTCCTTACAAATTTGGATGTCTTTTATTTCTTATTCTTGTCTAATTGCTCTGGTTAGGACTTCCAATACCATGTTGAATAAAAGTGGCAAGAATGTGCATCTTTGTCTTGTTCCTGATCTTAGAGGAAAAGCCTTCAGCTTTCCACTGTTGAATATGTTAGCTGTGGACTTGTCATATATGGCCTTTATTGTGTTGAGGTATGTTCTTAGTGTCTTAAGAGTTTCTATCATGAATGGATATGGAATTTTGTCAAATGCTTTTTCTGCATCTATTGAGATGATCATATGATTTTTATCCTTCATTTGATTAATGTGGTGTATCTCATTGATTTGCAGATGTTGAATCATCCTTGTATCCTGGGAATAAATCCAACTTGAATATGGTTTACGATCCTTTTAACATATTGCTGAATTCAGTTTGCCATTATTTTGTTGAGGATTTTTGCATATGTATTAATCAGGGATATTGGCCTGTAATTTTCTTTTCTTGTAGTATCCTTATCTGGTTTTGGTATCAGGTAATGCTGGTCTCATAAAATGAATTTGGAAGTGTTTCTCCCTTCTATTTTTGGGAAGAGTTTGAGAAGGATTGATATTCATTCTTCTTTAAATGTTTGGAAGAACTCACCAGTGAAGCCATTGGATCCTGGCCTTTTCTTTGTTGGGAAGTTTTTGATTACTGATTACTTACTAGTAATTGGTCTGTTCAGATTGTCTATTTCTTCATGATTCAGTCTTGAAACATAGGTTATGTTTCTAGGAATTCATCCATTTCTTCTAGGTTGTCTAATTTGATAGCATATAATTGTCCATAATAATCTCTTATGATCATTTGTATTTGTGAAGTCATTTTTATCAGTTGAAATGTCTCCTTTTGCATTTATAAACTTTTTTGAGTCCTCTCTCTTTTTTTACTGGTAAGTTTAAAGGTTTTTCTATTTTGTTTATCTTTTCAAAAAAAACAAGCTTTTAAGTTTCATTGATCTTTTCTGTTGTCTATTTAGTCTCTATTTCATTGATTTTCACTCTAATCATTGTTATTTCCTTGCCTCTACTAACTTTGGACTTAGTTTGTTCTTAGTTCCTTAAGGTATAAAGTTAGGTTGTTTATTAGAGATCTTTCATTTTTCTTAATGTAGGCATTTTTCATTTTTAGAACTGCTTTTGCTTCATTCCATAAGTTTTGGTATGTTGTATTTCCATTTTCATATGTCTCTAGATTATATTTTCTTTTTTGGTTTCGACTTCAACCCATTGGTTGTTCAGCAGCATGTTTTTAATATATGTGAATTTTCCAGTTTTCTTCTTGTAATTAATTTTTAGTTTGTAACCACTATGGTTGGAAAACATGCTTGATATGATTTCAATCTTCTTAAATTCATTAAAACTTGCTTTATAGACTGGAGAATGTTCCATGGGCACTTGAGAAGAATGTGTTCAGACATTGGATGGAATGTTCTGTAAATATCTGTTAAGTTCATCTAGTCTAACATGTAGACATGCTAGTACATGCACAATGCTAGTACATAGTACAAGTACAATGTTTCCATATAGATTTTCTGTCTGGTTGATTTGACCATTGTTGAATGTGGGGTAATGAAGTCCCCTACTATTATGTTGCTGTCTATTTCTCCATTCGTGTCTGTTAATATTTGCTTTATTTATTTAGGTGCTCCCATGTTGGGTGCATAAACATTTACAAATGTTATATCCTTTTGTTGGATTGACCCCTTCATCATTATATAATGACCATCTTTGTCTCTTATAGTATCTAGCTTAAAGTCTATTTTGTCTGATAAAAGTATAGCTAACCCTGCTTTCTTTTGGCTTCCATTTGCATGATTATCTTTTTCCATTCCTTCAATTTCAGTCTATGTAGGTCCTTAAAGTCAAAGTGAGCCTTTTGTGGGCAGTACATAAATGGGTCTTGTTTATTATTCCATTCAGCTACTCTGTTTTTTTCTTGGGGAACTTAGTCCATTTATATTTAAATTAATTGTTCATAGGTACGGACCCAACTATTGTCATTTTGTTAATTCACTTCTGGCTTTTGCAATTCCTTTGTTCCTTTCTTCTATTGCTCTCTTCCTTTATGATTTGATGATTTTTCTATAGTGGTATTCTTAGAGTCCTTTCTCTTTTCTTTTATATATTTACTATAGGGTTTTGCTTTGTGATTACCATGAGGTTTATATAAAACATCTTAATTTATAACACTGTTTTAGGCTGACATTAGATGTAAGTGCTACATTTTTACTCCCCTGACACACACATTTTATGTTTTTGATGTCACAATTTGTCTTTTCCTTGTGTACCTATTGACAAATATTATAGCTACAGCTATTTTAATACTTTTGTCTTTTAACCTTCATACTACACTTATAAGTGATTTACCTACCACCATTACATTATTCTGAAATGACTATATATTTACCTATACCAGTGAGATTTATCCTTTAATATGTTTTTCTGTTACTAATTACTATCCTTTCATTTCAGCTTAAAGAATTCCCTTTAACATTTCTTGTAAGGCCTGTCTAGTGGTGGATGAACAACTTCAGCTTTTGCTTCTCTGGAAAACTCTTTTTCTTCTTTAATTCCGAAGGGCAACTTTGCTGGGTAGAGTGTTCTAGCTTGGCTTTTCTTTGAATATTTGATGACACTCCCTTCTGGCCTGCAAAGTTTCTGATGAAAAATCTGCTGATAGTCTTATGGGGGTTCCCTTGTACGTAACAAGTTATTTCTCTTGTTGCTTTTAAGATTATTTCCTTGTCTTTAACTTTTGACAATTTTATTGTAATGTGTCTTAATATGAGTCTCTTTGGATTCATATTGTTTGGAATTTTCTGGGCTTCCTGAATCTGCATGTCTATTTCTTTCCCCGGGTTAAGAAAGTTTTCAGCCACTATTTTTTTGAGTAGCCTTTCTGCCTTTTTCTCTCTCTTCTTCTCATGGGACTCCAGTAATGTAAATATTGATCTGTTTAGTGATGTCCCATAAGTCCCTAAAGCTATCTTTATTCTTTTTCCTTCTTTTTTTCTTTTTGCTCTTCTGATTAGATGAATCCACTATCATGTCTTCAAGTTTGCTAATCCTTTCTTCTGCCCGATCTAGTCTGCTATTGAATTTCTCTATTGAATTTTTCAGTTTAGCAATTGTACTCTTCAGCTCTGTGATTTCTGTTTGGGACTTCTTCATACTTTCTATCCCTTTATTGAGGTTCTTCCTTTTTTCATTCATTGTTCTCCTAACCTTAGTAAACATCTTTATGACCATTACTTTGATCCCTTTCTCAGATAAATCACTTAACTCCATTTCATTATGCTCTGTTTTTGGAGTTTTATCTTGTTCTTTTGTTTGGAACATATTCTTCTGTTTCTTCATTTTCCTTAAATTTCCATGTTGGTTTCTGTGATAAAAGAGCCACCTCTCCTTATGTTGACAGAGTGGTCTCATGCAGGAAATGAACATCATGCAACCTAGCCTGAGCTCTTGGCTGTCTCTTAAACCTTTGTGCTTATTCAAGTCACCTTCTCTGTTCTTAGTGGCTCCTAGTATTTGAGGATGTGCCAAGCCCTGTCAGTGTCCCAAAGGAAAGAACCTTATTCAGCACCCATATGCAAGCTGTTTGGAAGCCATGCAGGCTGATTGGAAGCTGGGGCCTCAGGCAGCAGCTTCTAGAATATGCAAAGAGATCTCTTTCAGGGACAGGCTAGGAGATGGGCATTTCTGTCTGTTTCCTCTGAGGGGGATATTTCTGGGTGATGATTGGTTAAGAACTTTGTTTTTTGTTTTGGGGTTTTTTTTTTCTTTGCTAAATTCCTGTGGGACCCATGAGCACAAGCTCCACTGGTCATCAGAGACACTTTCATCACTCTCCTGTTCCCTTAGTGTATCTGATTTCAGAGACAGTTGATAAGGAAAGCAAAGGGTCCAAATAAATGAAATAAATGTGGCTCCTAGGCTACTTTAAAGTGGGTATTTTATAATCAATCCCACATTGGTGAAATTTAATACAGTATAACAGACTGTAACAGAACATGGTGATGGGGTGTGTCCCCTAGATGGCAGCTTCAAAAGCCAAAGTACCAAATATGTCCACGAGCTCCTTCCAAAGAAACGCCAGAGACCTGGAGTGGGCCTTAGGGAGAATATGGAGAGAGCACCAGCTTGTCTCCCCGTCTCTGTCCTCTGGGAGAATCACAGTCACCCCTCGTTGCATGTTAAATTAGAAGTCTGATTCTCAGGCAGCAACTTTCAAAGTCTGCAAATAGGTCTCTTTCAGGGAAAGACTAAGAAATGGGTGTTCTGTCTGTTCCCTCTGCACTAAGCTCTGGGGGATAGCCCATTCAAGAGTGTTTCTTTGTTTGCTATAATCTACCATGAATGCAAACCCCATTGGCTTTCAGAGCCAAGTGTTCTGGAGACCCATTCCTCAGGTTGAAGTTTTAGAAGTTGTAATGCAAGATACTGTACCTAGACCCTTTGTTCCATGAGGAGATGCTGGGGCTTGTGAGTTCCCTCCCACTTGCATGTCACTGTGCCAGGGGCAGGGTTTATGGCAAGAGTGTGTCTCAGCCTTTCCTACTCATTTTGACATGGGCAGTTTCTCATTCATCCAAGGTGTAGAAGTTGTTATGTTGATTTCTGGATTTCTTTCAGAGAGAACTGCTCCATGTATACATTTGGTATGTCCATGGGACCAAGTATGTTGCCATCTTGGACCAAACAATCCCTGATTATTTATAATACAGTCTGTTACACTATATTAAATTTCACCATTGTGGAATTGATTATAAAATATCCACTTCAAAAACTTCTAGAAGCCACATTTATTTTATTTATTTGAACCCTTTGCTTTCCTTATCAACTGTCTCTGAAATCAGATACACTAAGGGAATAGGAGGAGATTTGGCTTCTTAGAGTAATGGGGACCGAGGAAGGGGATGGGGTTATGGGGCCCAGTGGGGTTCTCCAGAGGAGGGGGCAGGCCTCAAGGTCTAGGTGCTAGGGTTGGGACCCTGAAAGCAAGGTTAGACCCAGAAAAGGAAGCAAAGTGTCACCATAAACCACTTTTCCATTGCTTACTCCACTCCAAACAGCTGGGCTTTTTATTGTTCCTTATTAGTGCCAGGAAAGCTCCAGCCACAGGGCCTTTGCCCTGGTTATTCCCTCTATTTGTATCATTCTCCCCTTCTGATAGATGCAAAGCACCTCACCACTCCTTCAAGTGTGCTCCAACATCACCTTCTTGATAAGGCCTACGCTGACCACCCTACATAAAACTGCAATTAACACCTGCCCCCAACACTCCCAATCCCCTTTACCCTGCTCTTTTTATTTGTCTATGGCACTTACCATTTTCCAACATTATCTACATATATTAAAATTTAAATATATGTGTATACAAATATATAAAATATATATAACATGTATTATCTCTCTGCCTGAGGGGATCTTTGTCTGCCTTGGTGACTAATATATCCCGAGCACCTAGAACAGTGCCTGAAACATAGACACTCAAAAAACATTTGCTGAATGGTGAATGAATTTATTCAACAGATTTTTATTTAAGCCCATTTTCACCAGGCGCCATGCCACCCGTCTCTACGACGAAGACACAGTCCTTGCATTTATGCAGCTTCTTCAAGCTTCAGCCAAGCTTCTTATATGATGAAAGTAAGACATGTTGAGAAAGAATGACTAGATAGGGTGCTCACCTTCCTCAGAATGCCCACATCTTCACAGAGAAACTTTCAATCCAGAGAAATGACCCTCTAACTTTAAGATTTCAGCCTGAGTATTGCTGCCCTGCAGCCTTCTGGGTACATCTTGAATTGCACCTGGCAGGCTGCCCCACCCACACAGCCACCCTGACCACAAAGACAGGAGTCCCCAGACAACTGCTTCCTTCCTCATTGCTAAGATAGGTTCTGTATCAGTCAGGGTTTCAGCAGCAAAGAGAGAGAGAACGTACCCAGAAGGGGTGCCTGAGGAGAGCTTAGTGGAGGGGTTAATCATAAAGGGGACAGGCGGGTTAAGAGAAACCAACCAGGGATGCTGAATCACCCTGGGGCTGGCGAGAGCTGAAAGCCACTGCCACTCTGCGGCCTGAGGAAGTAAGTGGAAGGGAGCAGGGGCCAGCCAAGAACCTGGAGCTGCAGGGGAGGCTGCCTGACAGGTGCTGTGGCTCTCAGAAGGGCAACAAAGCCATTGCCAGTCAGCAGCCTGGCAGCCAGGGGGCCAGGGAATGAGTGCCCATCCACTCCCCTCATCCTGCAGGCCGTCTTGGGCCTCCCATGGGCTGACCAGAACCAGAGGCCCAGGGAGCCCAGCTGAGGCAGTCCACACAGGTTCAGCCTGCTAGTTGCAGAGCTGGTGGAGAAGCAAGGAGCGTGGTCTGGAGGGGCAAGCAGAATATCCAGCGCAGCCTCTTTATCTTTTTTTGGTCAGGCTGGGAAACTGAGGCACAAGCAGCTAAACTTGGGGGATCTGTACTCCCTTCAGGCATGGACTGAGGTACTAGGAGGGGGAAAAGAGGCATTAAGGGAGGAAAAGGCATAACAAACATTCTCCAGTTCTGAGGAGAGAGTCCTTTTCTGGCCATCACCACAGCAACCACTCTGCACCGCCTTCCAGCCCAGGCCCAGGGAATGGCTGGGAGTCACTTTTTCCATCACCCGCCCTTTCCATTCCCATCCCTCTTTGGCCCCTAACAGAGTGATTTCCCTTATTGCATCTATTCCCCAAGAGCATTTATGAGAACAATGGATGGCAGCTCGGGTGAAGGGTGGGGTACTTGGGCAGGGACGGCCCATGATGTGTTCGGAAGGGAGGGAATGTGGAGGAAGGAACAGGATGAGTGGCCCCGGAGGTGCCAGAGAACCCAGCCTGAGGGAGACGGGACCACAGGGGAGGGCCCTATGCGGGGTAACCTGGCAACCTGACGTGTTTAGAATGTTGTCAACAAGCAACTTTTAGTGTGTTGGCAACGTAAGGACCTATCAGACTATGGCTGCCCTGCCTCTGCCCTTGCCAGTGGGCCAGGAGGAAGGAGGGGGCTTTTATTTGTCTTTCCCCATAAATGTACCAAAAATGGTTACCAGTGAGCAGCAGATTCTAGAGGGGCAGGGCACGGCTCTCCCTCAGGAGACTGCTGGAAGGAGGATGGGTTTTTGGCTTAGAAAACCAAGGGAAAGGAAGGCAAGGAGCTGCAGCTCCGTTAGGTGACCACTGTAGGACTCCCTTCTCTGATGCTGGTACCTAAGAAGCCTCCATGCCTGGGGTAGTCAGCCAAGCTGGGATAGTGCCGAAATCGCAGGGGGGGGTGCTGACCTGCCAATCTAACCTTCTCTCCCACAGGCCTCCCTCTCAGCCTAGCTCTGCACCCCCTCTCGGGGCACTTGCCCACATCCTCCTCTCCCCGCACCCAATTCCAACCTGTCTTGGGCTTTTTTGTTTCAGATTCCTTCAGTGCATTAAAGTATTAATTCTCTGGCCATTTATGCTATACTCACTCTGTTTTCACCCTGCATTACCCACTTCTTTTTCTATTTGGATTTCTTTACTTCCCAATAAGCAGCCTGGAACCCCCTCATACCAAACTCTGTGTCGGGCATGCATTCGGTAGGTTCTCGACAAGTACATTCTGATTCAATGAGGAAAGGAGGCAAGATTCTAGGGTGTTCCATTATCAGGGACTCTTAATATCAGCTGCTGACAGCTTGGGTACTCCCTAAGAAAGGGCAAATCACCCCTCACCCTGCCAACTAGGGGAGAGAAAGCTCAATCTACCCAATTCAATGAATACAGAGAACACTGGAGACACGGCCTGTAGGCACCAGCGCACATCACTGCAGACTACCTTGTTTGAACCACACAGCAACCTTGTGAGGTAACAAGACACATTAATAGGCCATTTAACAGATGGGGAAATTGAAGGTCAGTGAGGTTAAGTGATACAACCCGGGGCACACAGTCCAAACCCCAGGTCCCTAGACTCTTAGCCTAACACCTAATATTCAGGAAAACACCTTATATCCAAAGACAAGCGACAAAAAGATACCAAGCTGGTTGATGACAGATATAACTGTACTCCAGAGCAGAACGCAACACTGAGAGAGGGATAAATAGCACATCCCAGGAGGGGAGGAAGCAATCAGTCCCCCACCCTGGCTTACACAGCATGATAACACATTCTACAGGAGACCTGGGGGAGGAAGTCAGACGTGAGGGTCCATGTCACCAGAGTGGCTGGTGGAAGCCCTCCGAATTCAAGGGTCCCAGCTCTCCAGGTGACAAGCTCAGAGGAGTAACCAACCTGTCCAGGATCTGCAAGAAATGAGCCTGTGTGGGTGAGGCTACTGGCCCCTGGTAAGGAGAGAAATCCTATCAGACAGGGGTCAGGAGCAGCTGAGAAGAGACACAACCCCTTCAGAATTGACACAGGAGCTTCCATTGGAAGAATTTGGGACACTCTTCAAAGCCAATTAGAAGAAAGTGAGTTCGACACCAGAGGTTCGCAATCACAGCTGCATGAGAAAATTGCAGAAGCATTTTCTTTAAACTGCTCATTTCTAAGACCACCTCAACCCTACCAAACCAATCCTCAGAGCGTTGGTTCCCCACCTCAGCTGTACACCAGAAGCGTCCTGACGCTTGTGCTGATCCCCAGATCCATTCGATCAGGATCTCTCAGCAGCAGGATCTAGGCACCAGCACTTTCTCAAGTCCACTGGCTGTCAATGTACAATCAAGGCTGAGAATCTCTGCTCTCCAGTGAGCTGGGATCTGATGTTTAACATGCTCCCCAGCTGATTTTAAGGAACCCCAGGTCCACCTCACTCTGCTGTCACGTATTTGGGAAACCCTACTAAAGGCAACTTTCACTAAAGCATCAAGTGTGGTCTACTGACCCAGCAGGGCCCATGGTGGGGCCCAGCCCTGGGGCCATAGAAACAGCCAGCAATGGACCAGAGGCACACTCAGTGGTTCTCTTCCAGCCCCGCCGCGCGCCTCGGGAAACTACAGAGCTTGGGGCTCTGGCAGGAGAAGAGCTAACACCACCAGAGGATTTCTGTGAGGGCAATGGCTCCTCCCCTCACCACTGGGTTTAACACTGTGCTCTCCAAGGCAAACCATTCACAGTCTATTACTGGACTCCACCAATATTTAGTCAGTCTTATGCACACAACCTCTCAAATCAGGGGGTCTGGGTTTAATCCCACACTATACAGCCTAGCTGTGTGATCTTGTGCAAGTTACCTACCTTCTCTGAGCTGCTGTTTCCTCAGGTGCCATATGGAGATAATAACAGTATTTATGTCTTAGTGTAGTTGTAAGAATCAAATGAAATAATACAGGAAGAGCACTTGAACAATATCTGGCACACAGTAAATGCCCTATAAAGATTACCTATTTTGTGTGTGTGTGTGTGTGTTATATATATAATCTTATTACACATTTTGTTTTATGGCTGAACATGGGCCAGGCACTATTTTAGGCACTTCCCATGCGCCTTGCGACGGGGTGGCCCAGACCCAGGAGCTCAGGGCCTTGCCCTGAGGCCTCTGGCCAAGCTTCTTCCCTTCCTGGGCAGGATCGCCAAGCAAGGCCGGTGGCCCAGGGTCTGCAGGTCGCCTACAGCTTTAACACCCTAAGCTTCTGGGCCAGACCCTCTCCGGGCACCTTCTTCAATATGCAGCTGGGACCCGGCGTTCCTGTTCCTCCTGATTCTGAGAGGAGGAGAGAACACCCGGGCACACCCAGAAACAGCCGCTCTCGGCCGGCCGCTGGTTTTGGCAGGGCCTCTGCGCCGCCCACAGTCCGGCCGCGCACAGGGAAGTCCGCGGGTCCCGGGCCAGCGGGCGGGGCTCTGAAGCCTGTTCTGGAGGAAAACAACTCCCAGCAGGAAGGTGGGTGACACCCGGCCCCGCAGGCCACGCCACCAGGCCGGCCCAGCCCCGTCCTCTGGGTTTTCGGGTCGTGCCCCCGAGGAAAGAGGGAAGCCGGGTCTGGGCAGTCCTAACGTCCCGGGAGCGCCCGGAGCCCGGGCCTTGAAGGGGGAACCGCAAGCCGCCAGGCGAGCGCACACCACCGGCGGAGCCTTCAGGAGGCCGACGCCCGGTTGCAGGGGAGGCAGAGGCCCCTGGGGCACCGAAAATGAGCCCCCGCGGCGAAGAGCTGCTGTAGGACCGCGTGCGCGCCCCGAGGGACGGCGAGCAGCGCGGCCGGGGGCGCGGGAATCGGTGGGCGCCGCCTCCTCCCTCCCTAGCGCTCCGGCCCCACCAGCGCCTCCCCCAGGCCTCCCTCCCCGCCCTCCCGCCTGCGGTGACTCGCCGCCCGCCGCCTGCAGCCCTCCCACTCCTCCCGCAAGATGCTGACACGCGGACCGCGTGGGGTGCACTGAGGCACTGTTCCCGTTTTCTGGTGGACGTGAGCACCTTCAAAGTAAAGAGCTGGAGGGGACGATCTCTCTTCCTCTCCCCCCTCCCTCCCTCCCTCCCTTCGCACAATGTAGACAGCTTTTAAAAGATGAGTTTCTGGGCCTTCTCCCGGCAACCCAGCCAGGGCCAAATCAGAGCTGGGCCGGCCTACCTGCCCACACCAGTGCCCCCTCCCGACCCCGCTGGCAAGACCGGAAATACCCCTTAGCTTCCAGCGACCTAACCGACCGCCTACTACTCCTGTCCACCGCTGCCCCACTGGGATGCGGGCCCTGGGAGCAGTGGCCCGGCCGGTCTGGTTCTCCACCCTCTCCCCACGGTTAAACCCAGCACTTTCACATAGGCAGCCCTCAATAAAAATGTACTGAATGACTGAATGGGGGAGGGATTGGAGATTGGAGCACAGGGGGGAGGAAGCAGGCAAGAAGGAGGCAGAGGTCTGCACCAGCTACACTTACCCCCAGAAACCTCACCAGACTTCCTCATCGGTGGGCTCCTTCCCCTCTTCGCCACCCGGAAGCTAAGGCACGGAGGGCGCCGGGCCTTGCTGGGTTTTGTGCCCTGCCTCCAGCGCTGTGACTCCCAGCCCTCTGTCTGGTCCAGTTACCATTTCCCCTTCCCTGGGGAGCTTGGTCCTGAGATAGCAAACAAGTCACTGGAGATAGCCAGGGGATGAATTATAGTGGCCAACATTTCCCCAGGACCATGTGCCAGACACTTTGCTAATCCGTTTATGCCTATAATCTTATTTGATAGCCACCCTGGGAGAGGTAGTTGCTATTATGTGCCTGTGGGGGTCAAGGGTGCCCCAAGACATGCCACTTTGTCATGTGGACTATCTTGAGCTGAAGGCAATCAAGACCCTGTGGGCTCAAGGGCAGCCTTTGCCCCTGTGGGTAAAATTGTAATATTTCCAGAATATCTCACCTGGCTTTAGTATATCTGCATATCAATAGGCATTCAGAGGTGGAAAGAAGTATGGCTTTAGTGCATTTGCATCATTCCTCAGGGGTGGAGAGAAGTTCATCTCCATATCAGTGGGTAATTACCTGGGCAGGGAGGGCTCATCTGTACCTGAGAGGTGAGGGGAGGGCCGGTTTTGGCTTCTGCTGGAGCAGGAGAGAGAGATACGGCCCCGGACTGCAGTTTGTAAGCAATAAATGAATTTTAAACTTTATTTCTCCCTTTGACTCATTTCAGTTTTTAGAGGTATTTTTGCCCCGGAATTTCCTCTCCCCAGACTTACAGCCCCTTCCTACACCACCTAGAAAAATCTAAATTGGGGTCTTTTCCAAAATAAGGGTATTACCAGAGATACATTTTAGCTGAGTGACCCGTTGTGTAGCAGGACAAACAGCCAGATACAAAGCACCTGCTCTTGTTCCCCATACTTGCCCTTCTCCCCTTTGAAGCCCCAGGCCCCTATCCTATTCCCTGGCTTGGAATAGCACACATACCTCATTTTACCTTTCTGTCTTTGAACCTCCTATGTATGTGGGGTTCCCATAAGTACAAAATTAAATTTGACTTTCTCCTGTTAATCTGTAGGAAGGAAAGGAAGACTTAAGTAATGGCCTAATGACGGTCTGTGGAGCTGTGGAGCACCTCATTATTTAGTAATACCTCCATTTAATTCCACAACAGTTTGGGCAGGAATGAGGGATTATTCCTCCCATTTGCAGACGAGCTACCAGGAAAAGTTTCAGGAAAAGTACATGATTTGTTCAAGGTTTGTACAGCTCTGGGCACCAGACACCAGGTCCTGGGGCCCTTTCTGTTTATCTCCGGGGTCACCCACCTCTCCCTACCCCCAAGCAACAAAATTGACTCACTTTCTGACCTCACTCTCCATCCACATTCCAGCACCCCGAACTACCTACCCTGCTGGTAGCTTTGCATGGAGAAGAACCTGAACAGCATCCCCCTACCCCCACCCCCAGGATGCCAGCTCCCAGGGGTGGAGGTGGGGATTTCTTTTTCTGTTTTTGCTCACTGCTCTCTCTCCAGGGCCTAGAACAGTGAGTGCCTGCATATCCAGGGCTCAATTAGATTTGTTGAACGAATGAAACCTCTGATGCTGGAGTTCTTGTTCATGAAGCCGAAGAATGAACTTAGCAAACAGGCAAGGTAGGAGAACAAGGTACAGGCTTTTATTTAGAAATAAAGTGATAGGACAGAGCTCCCGGCTCACGCCAGGAGGGGACAAGAGAGTCTGGTGTGCTGCGTTGTCTAGGGGTTTTAAAGGCAGATTAGGATTTTTCGAGAACGTGAAAAAAAGGTTCAGGGGTGTAGACCTGCTGAGTGGTGTCTGAACACCCAGAATTAACTTAACACAAGAAATTTCTCACCCCATCTCTCTCTGGGATACTGGCGTCTTGGTCTAAGGGCATATCAAAAGGCCCCCAAGGTGGGCTGAGGTATTGTCTGTTTGCTAAAGAGTAAGTTAAGAATCTTGCTTCTTAAACTTCCTGGGTGTTAAAATGCAATCTTATCTTTAAGGTGGAATCTTTTGCTGCCTTTTACTATGTTGTTTACAGCTGGGTCTGCATGCTAAATTAGTTGCCTGGTTTGCAAAACCACCCCATCAGATCTGAAAGAGGAAAGACAGCACATAGGCCTGGGCCTTTTAGCATGCTAAAGTGAATCTTACAAATGATTAGCATAATAAAAACATGGGGTACTCTTCTTTATCTGGGGAACACCCACTGATCTTACTGAAGAATGACCCTGGAGCTTAATGTTTAACACAGAGTTTTGGAAGGGGGTTCCCTTGCATGTAGTTATATGGCTCTGACTGCAAATATTCTGCCTTGCTTTTTTCAGAGGCCCTCCCCCTACTCTGACTACACCCACAGTCCCTGTCTCACCTCTACACCAAACAAGGCCAGACAGCCCCTAACAGACCTCAAACAGATTGGAAGGTAGGGAAATAAAAGACTGGGAGTCGGGGTCAGAGCTGCTCCATACACTTTTCCTGGAGAAAAGACACCTCTAAGAACCCATTAGCTGTCTGCCTACATGCCCCACACCCAGTCAAGGTCAGAAAACTCTTCATATGTAACGATCTTATTCTCACATCCCCCACATATTTTAGGGGCAGGAAGTGAGGTTGACATCCTCCTGGCTCCAGCTGCTTCCAGAAGCCATGCCTGCCCACCACCCCACCACCTCTTATAAGATCCTTGGATATTTGACAGCCAGCTTGTCCTTCTTTCTGTCATCTTCCAGCCTCCCTGCTCTTGCCCGTCCTTCCCTAAACACAGCCCCCGGCTCCTAGCCACCGGCCACCACTGCCCTCTCATCTTCCAGCGCGTAGCTGAGCCACCTGTCCTCGGCCTCTCCCTCCCTCCCTAATGACCACTTCCTCCTGCCCAGCCCCCCACTCCCAAGCTACACCCTGGATCCTATCATTTACATGAACCTGCCCCACAACCCCAGCATCTGGTTCATCACCCCACTCTCTGGCCACCTGCTCAAGGACCGCTCTTCGTCATCACAGAGACCTTAGCCTGTCGCCCCTCCTCCAGCTTCTCCTCTCTGTCCACCAGCAGAGGGCCAGTAGATCCTCGCTGGACTCACTCCTTTGCAAAAGTTCCGAGTCCCCTTTCCTTGCCACCCCAACCACCATGTTCTCCAAAAACAGCCTCAACCCTGGATGAGCTACTCCTGGGCGGCGCACAGGCGGATGGAGGCGCTATGATTCCTTGTCATCGTCCTCCAATGGCCCCAAAGGTGTGTTTTAAGGAAAGGCCCTCTCCCACTGTCCTTGCTCCTCAGAACTCCCTGGCCCCCTGCTGCCCCCTGTCGGGGTTTTCTAGCCTCTCTCCTGCTGGTCCTGCTCTCCATCAGGATTACCAGCTCTCTCTGTTACCAGCTCTTCTGTTACCCTCCGAGCCAGTGGAGGGAAAGGAAGGGAGGGAGAGGCACGCCCGACAAGGCGGAGCAAGGGAGGTAAGAGCCGACTGTCCGCCCGTTCCCGCAGCCTCCGCCGTTCGCCGTTTGCCACTCGCGCCGCTCGCTGTTCGCCAGAGACAATCAGACGCGACAGGAAGCTCAGTCGAAGCAAGAACTCCTTTACTGGGGCTCAGGGCACGGAATATATAGGGTGTAGTCTCTTCTGATCGTTTACACCCCCCGCTAACAAGGCGACTTTCAATTTCCAATCACGCACAGAGTTGTGCGCATGCGCAGTTCTCTCTGACGTAAGAAGCGGACCTGAGTGGACACAGCTGAAACCCAGAGGGCTCTGATCGGCCACCCCTGCGGCACGGCTGAGTTCTCAGCGGCCATCTTTGTGGCATGGCTGAGATTCAAAGGCAGTTCCCCACAGCTCCCAAATTCACCTGGCAGCTTTCTTCTCCTCCACCAGAACACGGAGCCATCAGACAAGAGCTCCCTCAGCTTCCTGGGTAGATTCATCCCCCTCCACCCGACCCCATCTCCTCTTTCCCTCCTGCCACCACAGAAGAGGGGCCACCCCCAGAAGGCAAGCCATGTTCAGGAGCCCTGGGCCCGGCCTCTCACTCCCTCCCACCAACTGCGGCTCCCCTCTTTCCCCACTGGGCCTTCCCCTCAGCCTCAAAATGTGGTTCTGTACTGAATGCTTTTCAAAAGACAGAACAGCCACCCAAGCCTGGCTCCTTCCCATGTCCCTCGCTCAGGACTGCGTTTCCACTTTCCCTCTAGAGGTGTCCTCCTACAGTCTGCATTCTGTGCCCAGGCTTTCTTCTGTCGGCCTTGCCCCTGCCTCCCACCTGGAACCGCTCTCGTCCAGTCACCAGCTGCCCCACGATGCCCAGCCCAACCGGGTGGCTGCTCCCCTTCCCGTGAGTCCCCCCAGGGATCACCTCACAGTGGCCACTGCCTCCTCTCCGGCCCCTAGGCATGCTTACTGCTTCTCCTCCACCCACCCCTAAACATTAGGGTCTGGTTCTGGGCCCCATCACACTCTACCTTAGCAGTCTGAGCAGACCCCAGGACCCCAGATGCCATCTATATATCATGGCGACTCCCAACATCCCAACTGCCCACAAGTATCACACCCGAATGCCTGCTTGACAACCCACTTAAACCTCCCAGAAACTTAAAAGCACAGCAACACTGTCCACTGTCCTCCATCAGCAGGCCACCACCACAGGACAGGCCACCCGCCTCTGACCTGGATAGTGTAACGTCCTTGCACTTCTGACTGTCCCCAGTCTCTTCTCCACCCAACCAGAGTGATTTTGTACCTTTTGAAATTTGCACCAAACTCATGTATTACCATTTCTAAAACTTTAATTAAAAAGAAAAGAAAAACAATTGGAAGCAGGGTCTTGAAGAGATATTTATACACCCATGTTTGCAGCAGCATTATTCACAATAGCCACAAGGTAAGAACAACCCTAGTATCCATCAACAGATAACTGGATAAACAAAATACAGTTTAGATACACAATGGGATATTATTCAGCCTGAAAAAGGAAGGTATTCTGCCACGTGGCACAACATAGATGAACCTTGAGGACATTACACTAAATGAAATAAGCTAGTCACCCGCAAAAAAAAACCTGTGTGATTCTGCTTCCACTTACATGAAGTACCAGAAGTGGTCAGACTCACAGAGATAGAAAGTGGAATGATGGTGGTGACCAAAGGCAGGGGTGTGGGAGGAAGGGGGGGACATGGGGAGTTGTTCAATGGGCAAAGTATTTTAGTTTTGCAAAAGGAGAATAGTTCCAGAAATTAATTGCACAACACTGTGAATGCACTTAACACTACTGAAACCTTACAATGGCTTCTCACTTCTCTGAGAATATCTGAATTCCTTCCCCGGCCTCTAGAAAACCCTGACGACCTCTGCCTCATAGTCACCCTCACCTCTGCTCATGGTCCTCTGCTCCACTGCACCAGTGCCTCTCACATGTGTACTCAGGCAGGCTCTGTGCGCTTCCACTGGCAGGCTCCTGCATCCTTCAGTCTGAGCTAACAGGCTAATTCCCTGCCTTGGCCAACCCCTCAGTAGATTTCCCTGTTTTTCTATGTCTTGTTTATTTTCTTAAAAGCACTTTTATCAGTTTGCAATTGCTTTTTTGTTTACTGCCTGTTTCCCACAACCAAGACCACCACAGCCACTCCCAGGCACTAAGAAGGCAGGAAGCCAGGCTGTTGGCTCGCCCCAAACAACAGAGCCCAGCATGGTGCTAGACACACGCTCAATTCCTCCTGTCTTTGCTGATGAGTGAATGAGTCTTTCACTTCTCAGTGTAGGAACAAAGCAGAGAGAGTCAGCCATTCCTGGAATTAAATCCCAGCCTCACAACCTAAGTAGCTGTGTAACCTGAGATAAAGTACTTTCATCTTTTTGAACTTCAGGGTCTTTATCTGTGAAGGGTGGATATCTTGCAAGGTAGTTTTGAGGATTATGTTAAAAATATATATCAAGTGGGAGATTGGATTAAAGATGGCAGTGTGAGAGGTTTCCTTAAAAAACCGCATATAATATGAAAATATAATTAATACAACTAATCCTGAAAGAGCAACAGGAAAGAGGACTGTGCCAGACTGCATACACTTGGAGAAAAGAGCAGACCTCACACAACAGGGTAACGTACCAAAGCTGTGTTCCTGCAGGACTCAAGCCCTTCCTCCACCCCAGCTCACCAGCAGGAGGAAGACAAATGGAGCAGGGAGGGAGTGGAGGCCTGGGACTGCTGAATACCTAACTCTGGAGATTTGCTCTGGGAGCACAAACCTACATTTCATGGTGCTTGCATGATACTCTCATAATTATGGGGTTAGAAAGCTAAGACAGGCAGAATTCCTGGACAGACTGAGATTCCAGATGCTTGTGGAAAGCAGGGATCCATATCTGGCTGCTCTGGGACAAAAGAAAGGTGGGAAGTCTAAGAGACTTCATAACAAGGAAGCCCTTAGCAAGAGGGCTGCTAAAAGGGTCAAGGATTGCACAGAGCTTACTGCTCAGGACAAAGGACAGGTAGACAAAATTGTCCAGGTGCACTCTGCCAAGCAGGTTGGGAGCTTTGCCATATAGACTCTCATATTTAAGGAGGAAAATGAAATCTTCCACCTTAGATGATCTTCAGGTGCTCCATCTCCCTGGCTGGCTACACAGCTCCAAGGACCACCTCCATGATATGCAGCCTACTGCCCCTTTCTCCCAGTCAGCCCCACCTGGCTAGCAAACTGGCAAACCCTACCCTGGCATTAGCACAGCCAGAGGGAAGCCCCATCTACAGCAACTACAAACGCAAAGCATAGAGGCTCACACCTGTGTGCTCGGACTACTGGTTCAGGCAGTGGAGACAGGCATAGCAGCCGGAAAGCAGGAAACAGCTCTTTCCTCCCCCCAGGCACCAATACCACTACCCTGCAACCCCCGACATTGCTTCAGGGGCTGAGAAGCTCCAGAGAGTAGAGCTTCTGGGCACTAGAGGGCAGAATATACAAATACGAAATGCCAAAGGAACCTGGTCCAGAGTAAAATTATTAATACAACTCCTGAGAAAGATTTAAATGACATTGACCTCATGACTCTTCCTGAAAGGGAGTTCAAAATAAAAATCATGAACATGCTCATGGAGGTACAGAAATATATTCAAGAACTCAGGAATGAATTCCAATCAGAGATCCAATCGTTGAAGTACACAATGGAGGGTATGAAAAGCAGACAGGACACGGTGGAGGAGATGATAAATGAAATAGAAATTAGAGAAGAGGAATACAAAGAAGCTGAGACACAGAGAGAAAAAAGGAACTCTAAGAATGAAAGAATATTGAGAGAACTGTGTGACCAATCCAAACAGAACAATATGCACATTATAGGGGTACAAGAAGAAGAAGAAGAGAGAAAAAGGGATAGAAAGTGTCTTTGAGGAGGTAATTGCTGAAAACTTCCCCAATCTGGGGGAGGAGATAGTCTCTCAGGCCATGGAGGTGCACAGATTTCCCAACACAAGGGACCCAAGGAAGACAACACCAAGACATAGAGTAACCAAAATGGCAAAGATCAAGGATAAGGACAGACTATTAAAAGCAGCCAGAGAGAGAAATAAGACCACATACAAAGGAAACTCCATCAGGCTATCATCAGGCTTCTCAACAGAAACCTTACAGGCCAAAAGGGAGTGGCATGATACATTTAATGCAATGAAGCAGAAGGGCCTTGAACCAAGAATACTTTATCCGGCAAGGTTATCATTTAAATTTGAAGGAGGGATTAAACAATTTCCAGATAAGCAAAAGCTGAGAGAATTTACCTCCCACAAACCATCTCTACAGTGTATTTTGGAGGGACTGCTATAAATGGAAGTGTTCCTGAGGTTTAATAGCTATCACCAGAGTTAATAAAACCACAGTAAAGAAAGTAGAAGAGCAAATTACTAAGCAAATGCAAAATTAAATTAACTATCCCCAAAGTCAATCAAGGGATAGATAAAGAGTGCAGAATATGATGCCTAATATATAAAGAATGGAGGTGGAAAAGAAAAGAAAGAAGAAAAAAAAGAAAAGAACTTTTAGGTTGTGTTTGTAATAGCATATTCAGTGAGTTAAGTTAGACTCTTAGATAGTAAGGAAGTTAACCTTGAACCTTTGATAACCATGAATCTAAAGTCTGCAATGCTAATAAGGACATACCTATCGATAATCACCCTACATGTAAATGGACTGAATGCACCAATCAAAAGACATAGAGTCACTGAATGGATAAAAAAAACAAGACCCATCTATATGCTGCCTACAAGAGACTCACTTTAAACCCAAAGACATACATAGACAATGAAGGGATGGAAAAAGATATTTCATGCAACTAATAGGGAGAAAAAAGCAGGAGTTGCAGTACTTGCATCAGACAAAATAGACTACAAAACAAAGAAAGTTACAAGAGACAAAGAAAGACATTACATAATGATAAAAGGGTCAATCCAACAAGAAGATATAACCATTATAAATATCCATGTGCCAAACACAGGAGCATCTACATATGTGAAACAAATACTAACAGAATTAAAAGGAGAAATAGAATGCAATGCATTCATTCTAGGAGACTTCAACACTCCACTCACTCTGAAGGACTGATCAACCAGACAAAAAAGAAGTAAGGAGACAGAAGCACTTAACAACACAATAGAACAGATGGACCTAACGGACATCTACAGAACTCTACACCCAAAAGCAGCAGAATACACATTCTCAAGTGCACATGGAACATTTTCAAGAATAGATCATATACTAGGCCACAAAAAGAGCCTCAGTAAATTAAAAAAGATTGAAATTGTACCAACCAGTTTCTCCGACCACAAAGGTATGAAACTAGAAATAAATTATGTAAAGAAAATGAAAAATCCCACAAACACATAGAGGCTTCACAACATGCTCCTGAATAACCAATGGATCAATGACCAAATAAAAACAGAGATCAAGCAATATATGGAGACAAATGACAACAATAATTCAACACCGAAAAATCTGTGGGGTGCAGTGAAGGCCATGCTAAGAGGAAAGTATATTGCAACACAGGCCTACGTCAGGAAAGAAGAACAATCCCATATGAACAGTCTAAACTCACAGTTAACAAAACTAGAGAAAGAAGAACAAATGAGGCCTAAAGTCAGTAGAAGGAGAGACATAATAAAGATTAGAGCAGAAATAAATAAAATCAAGAAGAATAAAACAATAGAAAGAATCAATGAAAGCAAAAGCTGGTTCTTTGAGAAAATAAACAAATAGATAAAACCCTAGCCAGACTTATCAAGAAAAAAAGAGAGTCCACTCACATAAACAAAATCAGAAATGAGAAAGAAAAATCACTACAGATACCACAGAAATACAAAGACTTATTAGAGAATTCTATGAAAAATAATATGCTAACAAACTGGATAACCTAGAAGAAATGTTCTAGAAAAATACAACCTTCCAAGGCTGACCCAGAAAGAAACAGAAAATCTGAACAGACCAATTACCAGCAATGAAATTGAACTGTAATCAAAAACCTACCTAAGAACAAAATCCCTGAACCAGATGGCTTCACCACTGAATTTTATCAAACACTTAGTAAAGACCTAATACCCATCCTCCTTAAAGTTTTCCAAAGAGTAGAAGAGGAGGGAATACTTCCAAACTCATTCTACAAGGCCAGTATCACTCTAATACCAAACCAGGCAAAGACACCACAAAAAAAGAAAATTACAGACCAATATCCCTGATGAACATAGATGCAAAAATACTCAACAAAATATTAACAAATCAAATTAAAAATACATCAAAAAGATCATCCATCATGATCAAGTAGGATTTATTCCAGGGATGCAAGGATGGTACAACATTGAAAATCCATCAACATCATCCACCACATCAACAAAAAGAAGGACAAAAACCACATGATCATCTCCATAGATGTTGAAAAGCATTTGACAAAATTCAACATCCATGCATGATAAAAACTCTCAACAAAATGGGTATAGAGGGCAAGTACCTCAACATAATAAAGGCCATATATGACAAACCCACAGCCAACATTATACTTAACAGTGAAAAGTTGAAATGAAAGCTTTTCCTTTAAGATCAGGAACAAGACAAGGATGCCCACTCTCCCCACTTCTATTCAACATAGTTCTAGAGGTCCTAGCCACAGCAGTCAGACAACACAAAGAAATAAAAGGCATCCAGATTGGCAAGGAAGAAGTTAAACTGTCCCTGTTTGCAGATGACATGATATTGTACATAAAAAACCCTAAAGAATCCTCTCCAAAACTACTAGATCTAATATCTGAATTCAGCAAAGTTGCAGGATACAAAATTCATGTGCAGAAATCTGTGGCATTCCTATATAATAACAATGAACGAGCAGAAAGAGAAATCAGGGAAACAATTCCATTCACAGTTGCATCAAAAAGAATAAAATACCTAGGAATAAACCTAACCAAGGAAGTGAAAGATCTAGACCCTGAAAACTACAAGACACTCATGTGAAAAATTAAAGAAGATACCAATAAATGGAAACACATCCTGTGCTCATGGATAGGAAGAATTAATATTGTCAAAATGGCCATCCTGCCTAAAGCAATCTGCAGATTCAATGCAATTCCTATCAAAATACCAACAGCATTCTTCAATGAACTAGATCAAATCTTTCTAAAATTCATATGGAACCACAAAAGACACCAAATAGCCAAAGCAATCCTGAGAAGGAAGAATAAAGCTGGGGGGATTATGCTCCCCAACTTCAAGCTCTACTACAAAGCCACAGTAATCAAGACAATTTGGTACTGGCACAAGAACAGACCCATATACCAATGGATCAGACTAAAGAACCCTGATATAAACCCTACCATATATGGTCAATTAATATATGATAAAGGAGCCATGGATATACAATGGGGAAGTGACAGCCTCTTCAATAGCTGGTGTTGGCAAAACTGAACAGCTCCATGCAAGAGAATGAAACTGGATTATTGTTTAACCCCATACACAAAAGTAAACTTGAAATGGATCAAAGACCTGAATGTAAGTCATGAAACCATAAAACACAGGCAAAAATCTCCTGAATATAAGCATGAGCAACTTCTTCCTGAACACATCTCCTCAAGCAAGGGAAACAAAAGCAAAAATGAACACATGGGACTACATCAGACCAAAAAGCTTCGTATGGTAAAGGACATCATCAACAGAACAAAAAGGCATCCTACAGTATGGGAGAATATATTTGTAAATGACATATCTGACAAGGGTTAGCATCCAAAATATATAAAGAACTCACACACCTCAACACACAAAAAGCTAATAACCCGATTAAAAAATGGGCAGAGGATATGAAGAGACAGTTCTCCAAAGAAGAAGTTCAGGTGGCCAACTGACTCATGAAAAGATGCTCCATATCACTAATCATCAGGGAAATGCAAATTAAAACCACAATGCGATATCACCTCACACCAGTAAGGATGGCCAGCATCCAAAAGACTAAGAACCATAAATGCTGACAAGGATGCAGAGAAAGGGGAACCCTCCTACACTGCTGGTGGGAATGTAAGCTAGTTCAACCATTGTAGAAAGTAATGTGGAGGTTTCTCAAAAAACTAAAAATACAAATACCATTTGACCTGGGAATCCCACTCCTTGGAATTTACCCAAAGAATACAACTTTTTAGATTCAAAAAGACAGATGCACCCCTATGTTTATTGCAGCACTTTTTCAATAGCCAAGAAATGGAAGCAACCTAAGTGTCCATCAGTAGATGAATGGATAAAGAAGAGGTGGTACATATACACAATGGAATACTATTCAGCCATAAGAAAGAAACAAATCCTACCATTTGCAACAACATGGATGGAGCTGGAGGATATTATGCTCAGTGAAATAAGCCAGGCAGAGAAAGACAAGTGCCAAATGATTTCCCTCATTTGTGGAGTATAACAACGCAGCAAAATTGAAGGAACAAAATAGCAGCAGATTCACAGACTCCAAGAAGGGACTAGTGGTTACCAAAGGGGAGGGGTGTGGGAAGGCGGGTGGGGAGGGAGGGAGAAGCGGATTGGGGGGTATTATGTTTAATACACATGGTGTGGGGGGTCACGGGGAAAACAGTGTAGCACAGAGAAGGCAAACAGTGAATCTGTGGCATCCTACTACACTGAAGGACAGTGACTGCATTGGGGTATGGGTGGGGACTTGATAATATGGGTAAAAGCAGTCACCACATTGTTTTTTCATGTGAAACCTTCATAAGAGTGTATATCAATAATACAGTAATAAAAAATTAAAACAACAAAAAAGAACAGTATTCCTTCCCAGAAGTCCGGGGGATAAGCATGCCATTGATTATCAAAGTTAACTTTTTCTCCCAAAATGAAAATAGCTTTATTGTTTTTTTGTATTATATATTCAATATAAATTATATTCTCAATATAAGACAGTAGAGTAAGTCTATTAAGAAATTTCTTTAGAAACTGAAATTCTACATAGGTGAACATCCTTTGAAACTACTCTCTATGCTAGTATTTACATATGAATTTATGTATACATTCTAGGGACAACAGCTGTTTTATTCAGCAACATATATATACCCAGTACTTAACCAAGTAGATGTTCAATAAATATTGGATGGATTAATTATTCCTAGTTTATATTATTACATTGCTTTTTTTACTCAACAATAAGCCTTGGACTTATTAATGCCACATCAATCTTTTTAATGGCTGGTTAATAATTCATTTTGGGGTTGCTCCATACTGTATGCGAATAACCCCACATTGATGGAAGCACAAGTGGTTTAGACTTATAAACAGTTCTACAAGGAACATCCTTGCAGAGATATCATTATTCACAAGTCTAGGATAAATTCTTAGAACTAAAACTGCTAGGTAAAAAGATATGTATACATTTTGTGGTTTCATATGTACATTTGAAAAGCATATCAAAAATGTTATTCCTATCTACATTCCCAATCATATTCATTTTCTTATCCCTTGGATGGTGTAAAAAATTACTCATCCACTGGTGTTTTTATGCACACTTCTCTGATTACTGGCCAAGTTTGCACATCCTTTCACATGCTTACTAGTGACTTGTATTTCTTCTTATGTAATTTTCTAACACAATGTCTTGGGCATATTTTTTTCTTCTACTAGGTATGTGTTGAGTCTTTTGTATATCAGTCATATTAGGCCTTTGTCATTTATATGGTAAATCTCTTTTTCCTAGTTCACTTAGAAAAAAATTTTATGTTTTTGAAAAACAAAAGTTTTATAATTTATAGGGTCAATTTTGTTCATCTTTTCCTTTAAGGTCTCTGGTTTGGGGTTCTGCTTAGAACTTGGTCTCTTTCATTCGCCAATATTATAAAAATACCTTACTAATAGTGTTTCTGTTTGGTACTTTCTACACTTTAAGTGTTTTGGGAGGGCAATCAAGACACTAATAAGACTTTTATTAAAATGCAAACTCCCTTTGCCAGAAATTCCCTTTTGAGACAGGGACTGTGGGTGTAGTCAGAGTAGGGGAAGGGCCTCCGGAAAAAGCAAGGCAGAATATTTGCAGTCAGAGCCATGTAACTACGTGCAAGGAAACCCCCTTCCAAAACTCTGTGTTAAACATTAAGCTCCAGGGTCATTCTTCAGTAAGATCAATGGGTGTTCCCCAGATAAAGAAGAGTACCCCATGTTGTTATTATGCTAATCACTTGTAAGATTCACTTTAGCATGCTAAAAGGCCCAGGCCTATGTGCTGTCTTTCCTCTTTCAAATATGATAAAGTGATTTTACAAACTAGGCAACTAATTTAGCATGCAGACCCAGCTGTAAACAACATAGTGAAAGGCAGGGAAGATTCCACCTTAAAGATAAGATTGCATTTTAACACCCAGGAAGTTTGGGAAGCAGAATTCTTAACTTTCTCTTTAGCAAACAAACAATACCTCAGTCCACCTTGGGGGCTGGGCAGGCTGCCTTTTGATATGCTCCTAGCCCAGGACGCAGGTGTTCTGGAGAGAAATCCGGGGGGCGGAATTCCTTGTGTTAAGTTAATTCGGGGTGTTCAGACACACGTGACAGGTCTACACCCCTAAACCTTTTTTTCATGTTCTTGAAAAATCCTAATCTGCCTATAAAACCCCTAGACAACGCAGCACACCAGACTCTCTTGTCCTGTCCTGGCGTGAGCTGGGAGCTCTGTCCTATCACTTTATTTCTAAATAAAAGTCTGTACCTTGCTCTCCTACCTTGCCTGTTTGCTAAGCTCATTCTTCGGCTTCGTGAACAAGAACCCCGGCATCACTTTTTAGAACTTATTCTAAAGAAATAATACAAATATTTAGTTTCAAGGATATTCACTAAAGAGTTGTTTATAATGGCAAAAAAAAACACTGTAAGCAATGAAAAGTTCAACAGTGGAAGACTGGCTAAATCAATTATGGTATATCAATATCCATTAAAATTATATTAACAATATTTAATCATATTAAAACACATCTATAACTAAAAGCACAAAAAATCTAAAATTTAATTCATAAACACCAAAGAAGATTTTTAGCTAGGCACAGAAAAAAACCTATATTTACACAACAGTGGTTAGTTCTGGGTACTGGAAATAATGGGTGATCTTTTTTCTTTTTCTTTTCTTCTATGCGCATGTTTGAACAAATAAAATGTTTAAAAATGTAAAAAATATATATATCTCAAGTGCTTGCCACTGGGAGATATCAACAAATTTGTACCTGACATCACTGTATTCTACACCGTCATACGTGACACTCTACCCCGTAGCGTTTTGGGAATGGCAGGGTCACAAATTTCTTTGAGAGTTTGATTTAAACTGTAAAACTTCTTGCTAGATAGAAAATTGCAGGCTAATCACAGGCACACATATTTTATATATCAATTCTAGATGGTCACTGACCATCAGAAGCTGGACCAGAGTCACCAGGTTAAGAACTCTGAATATAAGGATGAAAACCAAAATTAATACGATTTAGGAGCCGAGGGCTAGATAGCGTTCAAGAAAGCCTGAAAGAACTCTATCAACAGACCCACAGGGCTGCTTGGCAGGGACGCGTAGCTCTCCACTCCCCTCTGGTGGTAGGCAGAGACTATTGCATGGGAGTCCCAGGCCAGAGGGGGAAATGCACAATTCCCCAGAAACGTGCTCCTGAGTCCACACTTCTGAGTCCCCTCTCCGAGTCTCGCCTCCGCTTTAGATGGCCTCAGTCTAACCTATCTGTCCTTCAGCCATCTTTTCCGCAGCCCATTTCTTAGGAATTTAAAATCTTTTGGAGCACTAAAATGTTTCCAAAGACAGTTTTATCAGTGGGGCATCATCTGGGCATTTAGCATCTGGGCATTCCCAGACAGGTAGTTTCAGGGACAAAGGGATGAATTATTTTGTTCCCTACCTTCCACAGATTTGAAATATAATACTGATTATAGCTGTTACACACATCTTATTATGTTAATAATTGTTACATTCTCAATGGTTGTTAGAATCTCAAACATTTCAGAACTGCTTTAATAATGGAGCCAGGAAACAGAAAAACTAAACAGACCAATCACTAGCAACGAAATTGAATCGGTAATCAAAAAACTACCCAAGAACAAAACCCCCGGACCTGATGGATTCACCTCTGAATTCTACCAGACATATAGAGAAGAAATAACACCCATTCTCCTTAAAGTTTTCCAAAAAATAGAAGAGGAGGGAATACTTCCAAACTCTTTCTATGAAGCCAGCATCACTCTAATACCAAAACCGGGCAAAGACCTCACTAAAAAAGAAAATTACAGACCAATATCCCTGATGAACGTAGATGCAAAAATACTCAACAAAATATTAGCAAACCGAATTCAAAAATACATCAAGAGGATCATACACCATGATCAAGTGGGATTCATCCCAGGGATGCAAGGATGGTACAACATTCGAAAATCCATCAACATCATCCATCACATCAATAAAAAGAAGAACAAAAACCACATGATCATCTCCATAGATGCTGTAAAAGCATTTGATAAAATTCAGCATCCATTCATGATTAAAACTCTCAACAAAATGGGTATAGAAGGCAAGTACCTCAACATCATAAAGGCTATATATGACAAACCCACAGCTAACATCATACTTAATAGCGAGAAGCTGAAAGCTTTTCATCTAAGATCGGGAACACGACAGGGGTGCCCACTCTCTCCACTGTTATTCAACATAGTACTGGAGGTCCTTGCCATGGCAATCAGACAAAACCAAGACATACAAGGCATCCAGATTGGTAAAGAAGAAGTCAAATTGTCAGTATTTGCAGATGACATGATACTGTACATAAGAAACCCTAAAGACTCCACTCCAAAACTACTAGAACTAATATCTGAATTCAGCAAAGTTGCAGGATATAAAATTAACACACAGAAATCTGTTGCTTTCCTATACACTAATGATGAACTAACAGAAAGAGAAATCAGAAAAACAATTCCATTCACAATTGCATCTAAAAGAATAAAATACCTAGGAATAAACCTAACGAAGGAAGTGAGAGACCTGTACTCTGAAAACTACAAGACACTCCTAAGAGAAATTAAGGAAGACACTAACAAATGGAAATGCATCCCATGCTCTTGGCTAGGAAGAATAAATATTGTCAAAATGGCTATACTACCTAAAGCAATCTACAGATTCAACGCATCCCTATCAAACTATCAACAGCTTTCTTCAATGAACTGGAACAAATAATTCTAAAATTCCTATGGAACCACAAAAGACCCCGAATAGCCAAAGCAATCCTGAGAAGGAGGAATCAAACAGGGGTAATTACGCTCCCTGACTTCAAGCTCTACGACAAAGCCACAGTAATCAAGACAATTTGGTACTGGCACAAAAACAGACCCACAGACCAGTGGACCAGAATAGAAAATCCAAACATTAACCCAAACACCTACAGTCAATTAATATTTGATAAAGGAGCCTTGGATATACAATGGGGAGATGACAGCCTCTTCAGCAGCTGGTGTTGGAAAAACTGGACAGCTACATGTAAGAGAATGAAACTGGACTACTGTCTAGCCCCATACACAAAGGTAAACTCAAGGTGGATCAAAGACCTGAATGTAAGTCATGAAACCACAAAACTCTTAGAAAAAAAATAGGCAAAAATCTCTTGGACATAAACATGAGTGACTTCTTCATGAACATATCCCCCCGGGCAAGGGAAACAAAAGCAAAAATGAACAAATGGGACTATATCAAGTTGAAAAGCTTCTATACAGCAAAGGACACCATCAGTAGAACAAAAAGACATCCTACAATATGGGAGAATATATTCATAAATGATGTATCTGATAAGGGGTTGACATCCAAAATATACAAAGAACTCACACACCTTAACAAACAAAAAGCAAATAATCCAATTAAGAAATGGGCACAGGACATGAATAGACACTTCTCTAAAGAAGAAATTCAGATGGCCAACAGGCACATGAAAAGATGCTGCACATTGCTGGTCATCAGAGAAATGCAGATTAAAACCACAATGAGATATCACCTCACACCAGTCAGGATGGCCAACATCCAAAACACAAACAACAACAAATGTTGGCGAGGATGTGGAGAAAAGGGAACCCTCCTACACTGCTGGTGGGAATGCAAATTAGTTCAACCATTGTGGAAAGCAGTATGGAGGTTCCTCAAAAAACTCAAAATAGAAATACCATTTGACCCAGAAATCCCACTCCTAGGAATTTACCCTAAGAATGCAGCAGCCCAGTTTCAAAAAGACAGATGCACCCTTGTGTTTATTGCAGCACTATTTACAATAGCCAAGAAATGGAAGCAACCTAAGTGTCCATCAGTAGATGAATGGATTAAGAAGATGTGGTACATATACACA